>JACEII010000674.1:0-15479 GCA_014332785.1 Antheraea mylitta
TTTTTATTGTACAAATATACTTTTATTGAGTATATCTATAGATTTATATATTTACATTAAGACGAACCCATTTAGGGTCAGACAATTACAATATTTGGATCATATTCTTCTAAAAATCTTTTTACTTATTTGATATTCTAAATTCAAAATTTTAAATATGAGGAAGAGCACTTCGACTAGTATTCCTCAGACGCGGAGCGAAGGGCAAAGGAAGCTAAGTGGGCCGGAAGACGACATTAAGCTTAGAGAATATGCTACACAGCTTTTTAGAGAAATAAAAGCGCAAATTAAGCTATCTGGAAATCTAAAAACAAGTATTAAAGAGACCTTTAATGAGAATGCCGCAAAACTATACGAAATAATAGAGAGATATCACGAGGCCTACCTGCGACAGTAAACAGCCATTGGAAAATTACAAACTATACTTAAAAGCGAAACGCCGAGCTCCGTACAGGAAATCCCTAAAATGTTGGAGCAAGATAGCTGCAAACAATATAACTAAAGAGGAAGTGATAGACACAGTACGGAAAGAGATCCGAGAAACACAAACACAACATGTTAAAGAGTTAAAAGAGATCTTAAAAGAGAAAATCGGCAAGGAAGGGGCATATAGCTCGGAAGGTAAACTGGAAGAGATGAGTAAAGAAATAAAAGAACTAAAAAACACACTGCAGGCAGTGACAAAGAAGATAGGTTCTGAGAAAACTATTGAGACCTGCAACTCAAAAAGTCTGGGAATCTCGGAAAGGAATACTATTATAAATCTACCCCCTCCAACCTACTCGATAATTGTATCATCTAAAGAGGACATAGACACCAGTGGAGATGTTTTGGAAAAAATAAAGAAGGCTGTGGATCCCATAAACACGGGGTTGAAAATTGAAAGGGCAAGGAAGGCCAAAAACCAGAAAGTGGTAATAGGCTGCAAAACAAAGGAAGAGAGAAGTGCGATAGCGGCTAAAATCAAGACTTCGGCACCAAGTTTGCTCGTAGAGGAGGCAAAAAACAAAGATCCTCTAATCATCATCAAGAACGTGCTTAATATGAATACTGACGAGGAGACGATAAAATTAATAAAACAACAAAATAAAAAACTATTTCATAACATTCAAGAAGAGGATTACAGAATCGGTATAAAATACAGAAGGAAAACTAGAAATCCAAACACGTGCCATGTCGTGCTCCATGTGTCCCCAAAAGTGTACACTGCAGTGATGACGGAGGGCAGAATATACTTGGACCTGCAGAGAGTGAGTGTCCAGGACCAGTCCCCGTTGATCCAGTGCACTAGATGCCTGGGGTACGACCATGGCAAGAAAGCATGTACGGAGATTCAAGATCGATGCAGTCACTGTGGCGGCACACATACAAAAAAAAAACTGTCCAGTGTGGAAAGAAGGTGGAGTTCCAATATGCAGAAATTGTCTCAACGCAAAAATAGAACACGCCGATCACAATGCCTGTGATAATTTATGCACTATTAGAAGACGCTAGGATGCGATAGCGCGCTCCAGCACCTCATATAGTTAAGGAAACTGATAAGCTCCTGGGGAAGATACAAAGTGAGAAAAGCGAAATTTAAAAATAAATAAATAACCAAAAAACTTAACAAAATAACATTTAATGTCATTCATACTTCGCAAAGGAAATATGGAAGAACATAAAAATAGCAGCTAAAAACAATTATAAACATAAATAATACAGAATAAATAAAATACAAATAACATAAAATACAGTGATAATGAATTAGAAAAAACACAATGACTCCGAAAATTTGTATCGAACACAAAAAAGCGAAATCAGAGTCCAACTGCTAGAACGAACAGTAAATATAACAAAGGAAGAAATAAAACAATAAAGAAATTATGGGTACAAAAACAAAAATAAAGTAAAGAAAAATGTAATGTAATTACTTAAAAGTAATTGACATTAACATACACGAATAAAGGAAATAAAAAGAAAATAGGTAGAAAAAATAGAAATAGTAATACAAATCAAGAAACTACAGAAATAGGCAAATTGAGGTTAATGGAATAATAAGTGCAATATATAAATATAATAATAATAGAGGAAGCAACAAAACAATAGGAATAAATCAAATAGGTGTAAAATAAATATACTACGGAGAATATGTTAAGCAATTACTAGCACGTAATTGAGTAAGACATAATAAATAAATATAGAAATAAATCGGTACCAAGACCTACTTAGAGAGACAAATAAAGGAAATCAATATTGAACGGAATATTAGATAGGGAAGTGAACCGACTATGCAAAATTATAAAGCAAAAAATAAGGGAAAGTAGAACATGGGTGTTACCACAGATGGAAAACACATAAAAGCAAGATATACAAAATAAACTAAGGATAATTAGTTAGAAACCTACAGAATGACGGACAAATAGCAATAAATAATAGCAAAGCGAAACATGCAAAAAAGAAAACATACAAAAGTAAATCAGTAATCGACAAAGGTATAAACAAACAAGATAAAACGAAAATATAGATAAAATCCCAAGTAATAATATGTGAATAACTTAAATCTGAACAAAGTCTCGGATTACCCGTGTCTGAGGGCAAAGCGCAGTAGCTGCCACCAAGGCAGCTGTACTAAAAAAAAAATAGGAAGATATCTTTACAAACTCCAGTAAAGCTAGACGATATCTCCGAACAAAGCTTGTATCGATATCGACAATTCCGGAAAAGAATTTTAGAACAAAGTAACATCCAAGAAACGGAAACCACAAGATCTACCAGAACATTTTCTGTAGGTACCAGAGACAAGATGTAATCCAAGCAACGTGAAGGTCGACCACAGCATTATTTTAGCGACTCTATCAAAACCCGTCTCCAAATAGTTGCTGAAGCACGGGGGGAGGTGTTACACCATCGTACCGCACAGACACAACCAAGTTACAACACAATTCACCTATTAATTGTAACCATTGCGACACATCTACCTGCAGCATTGGACTTTCGTCACCACCCGGGGGCCGTGAGGCTCACCTACATTGAATCAGATTGGAAATCACTCTCAGTTCAGACTTCAAACTATAGTGTCTACTCTTAGGGTTAGTTACGGTACTATCCGTTCTTACATCGAACAGTTGTTTACCTAAGTAAAATGTATTCATTTGATATTAAATAACTTTTAAATAAAAGTCCATTTTTTTAACGCTCGCGTACGCGCCCCACATAACTAGATGATAAATATATTATTTAAGGTAGAGTGAACGAGAGTTAGCGCGTAACATCATTTGTCAGACAAGGATAGCGAGTGCGCTTTTAAGTGGCTTTGAAGCCATTGCGCATGCGTCGAATGTTAGTGTTCTTAACCACCGGGGAGTAATAAAGACGACATATAATATATACTCCAAAAATATGTCATTTTTCTCAAAACGACAAATTTACAAATTACAACAAAAAAGTCATATTAATGTAATATATTTTATATTGGTGGTAACGCCATCTATTATTCCTAGTATATATTATTTCCTCTTCCCGCTTCTGCATATTTTATCTATACTTTCGCACGCTATTTTATCTATGTATTCTATTTTAACCCCTTCCTCTCCAAAAGGAACGAAACAAAATATACCTACTCCTCCACCTACTCTCCCCAAACCGCTTCCGAGAACACACGCCATTCGCACGCAAAATTAACATATCTAGTGATTTCCAATTTCATCAGTGTAAGAACTACCGGAACAGTATTAATCGGTAAAAATAGTGTTGTAATTTGTGGTGGAAGCAGAACCAGCCAACGACCCGGTAAGTTCCGTTTCTAACTCCTACCGCTAAATATCTGTATTTTCACAACAATTTCCATCAATTGGTTTAAGAAATAAATAAAATCAAGGTGACTTAAGTAAAAGAAAAATTTGCGATAGTACTGTTTGAAAATTTTATTACATTTAATTCAAGTATTTAATATTTCCGTAACTCTTATTTATAAATCTGAATCATCGAAGCTTTCAGTTACATCTCTAACAAATATTAAAATCATCGTCATTATCGGAAGCTTTATTTATGGAATCACATAGCACACTAGGAACCATGTTGGTTTTAGAGTACCATCTAATAGCCAGTCATTATTTTCAGGGCTGAATTCGACGCAGTCTGTTTTAGTGGCATTTAACCATATCGAATTAACAATTTTTGTTTCGAAGATTTCCAGCATGGTGGAATCTGCGTTTAGTCCAAACCTTTAATTATTTTCATACATTTTCATTATTTTGTTTGGAAGCGTACATTTTGTTAAATAATAAAAATCTTTCGGTATTTACACTTTGACACTTTGGATTTCCATACATAAGGTACGTAAACTCTTGGATTGCATTAATTTTGTTTTCATTAAAAATATCAGTAGGATTCGTTAAAGACGCAAAAACTTGTTGATTTTCTGGATGCTAAATAAATAGCTTCAAGGACCGAAGATTACCTTTGTTGAAAAAGGCAGCCGTGTAGTCGCAACCCGTGTAGGCGTGAAAATGGGAAGAGCAAGACATAGTGTAAGTTAATGAACTATTTGCCAACCAAATATGCAAATTAGAAAATTTATGCATATTACCTAGTAAAATTATTAAAACGTCAGTGTATGTTGATTTTACCAAAATTAATGAATTTTCAGGTACTCTATACTATGTGGAAAATAATTTTTGTATTCGTTTAATGTTTACATAATTCAGTTTCTTCAGTTTTCACTACTGAATTGTCAACAGAACAATATGAAAAACATTGCTCTTCAAAAATAACTTTTTTTTTCCTAATATTAGAGCAAAAGTATCATCGAGCCAATGGTTAGCTAAGAATTTTACGAGGACTTCTTTGAAACGAACATTTTTCAAGCTTTTAATAAAAATATTGGGTCTTCTTTGCAAAAAGTCATTAATTGTGTATGGAATATCAATTTCTTCTCGATTTTGTCGTTCATAATCTTTAATAGATGATCTATCAAATACGATATGTACTTCCGGAGTATTTTTCGAACAAAGTTTCATCAATATCGATTCTGCTATTTTTCCTGAAGATTGTGGCAATTTGATACAAATAATAAAATCCATCAATGATTTCTATGTCGACTTGACCGGGATTAGCTGGTTTTTTTTTTGCAGTCATTTATTTAAAATTAATTTATCCGTCTTCATCAAGTCGTATGAACACCGGAATAGTGCCAGGAGGTACAGGCACAAGAGGGAATGACAGAGTACTCAATGTCAACTTTTTGATTTATAGCAATTGCAACAGACGTCCAAAAATATCTCGTTCCATTTTAAGTAATTTTTTTTTTCTCCGGTGGTATTCTTTGCTCTTTTTGAAAGCCACCTCCGAATGACTTTCAACTGTAACTATGATGCTGGCTCCGAAGAACGACGATTAGGGATTTCTCATAATAAAAGATTATTTTACTAGTGCGCAGTGAAGGATGTGCTCGTATGCGAACTCGTTCGAAACAGGATTATTCACTATCTATCTATCTATTCGATTACTCTATTACGCGGGTACTATTACTATTAACCGCTCTCTATGACGCCCCGCCTGAATTGTCCTATGCTCCGGGCCTTGCCTATACGGCACCGGGGTCGCTCGCCCGACGCTGGCGGTGTTCCGCCAATCAGAACACTTAGAAATCACTAGTAACTTATTATACATTTAAAACTATTAAACTATATATATAAGAATTAAATTATAAATGAATTACATGAAATACAAAAGAATTACAAGCAGTGGTACATTTATACTATTCTAACTTATCAAACTATACTATAAATCTAGGCACTATTTCTAGACAAAACACTATAATACTAAACAAAAATAAAACTCACTATTAATCACTATATTTCGTCGCAAACACTTTTTTAATACAATCTGAAGCGAAGTTATTTATTATATTACGAGTTATCGGTCTCACAAATCTTATCGATAATCGTAATCGTTGGGCGTCACATCTTGCTCGTACTCCTGCACATGCGCATATGCTGTCTATTCGCACACTATAAAATACGAGGTTCTTGCGCATGCACATTCTTTTCACTTCTCCGCCCAGAATAGAACCGAGATATTCGCGAGCGTCCTGAAAACCTAATTCAGCCCGAATCCAGTAATTAACACCAAACCTAATCAAATAGTCACCCAGTTTGTACAAAACTATCCGCTGGAACGCACTGCTACAGCCGCCTCCGTTGAACCGAAGTTTTACGTTACACCCCGAATAGTGCAGAGGGCGCTGCGAACGCTCAATCCGAGAAAAACCTCCGGTGCTGATAAAATTACTAATAGTATGCTGCGCCAGCTGCCGGCAAAAGTGACAGCGGCCCTAACACGCTTTTATAACGGAATTCTTCGCACAGGATATTTCCCGGAAAGCTGGAAACTCAGTGTCATAATAATGATTCCGAAATCACAAGACCTGAATAATCATCGCCTGATCACCTTACTCAGCACCATGGCGAAAGTCTTTGGAAAGCACCTATTGTTAGCACTAGAACCAGCACTACAGTTACGATCTCAGCAATTCTGATTTAGAGAAGGCCACTCAACAACGCTACGATTAGCTCGAGTCATGGACGTGGCAATAAAATGCCACACGAAGAAGGAGTACGTAGCGGCCGTATTTCTCGATATACAGAGAGCCTTCGCGTGTGGCACGAGGGACTCCTCTTCAAGCTGGCGACTTCCACTACAATCAAAGACCGCCTATATAATGTACTCAGATCGTTCCTTACTAATAGAAACAGATCGTGACAGTAGAGGGCACACCACACAAGACATACATCTCCGCCAAGCCGAGGTGTATATCTCCTTATTGTACGCATTATACACCGACGACATCCCTGTCAAAGGCAAAGCGGAGCTAGCGCTTTTCGCAAATGACACAGCCTTTCTAACCACCTCGATAAACAGGAAAAGAGCAGCCGCACTCCTTCAGCCCACGCTCGACGTCATCCCGGAGTGGCTGGATAAGTGGAGACTTACAGTCAACGTAAGCAAGATGCAGGCCTTAATAACAAGATCGGCCAAAGAACAACCCATGCCGTTTAAATTACAGGGGGAGACAATCCCGTGGCTTGATAAGATTAAATATCTAAGCATCATCATCGACAAAAATCTCACCAGAAAGCGGCAGCCTTAGCTAGCGCTAGGGGTGCGAAAAAAGCGTTATATCCGATAATGGGGTCCAGATTGCCTCTCCCTACGCGGATAGGCATCTATCAAACTTACATTCGATCACGATTAACGTACGCCGCTCCTGCCTGGTATAGCTGTCTCGCTCCCTTCATGAAGAACCAAATGCAAAAACTTCCAGAATGCCATACTAAGAATGCTAGTACCAGTCCCGCGATAAGTTAGCACAAGAACAATCTCGCGAGACTTTCAAGTGAAAACCCTCGACGATTTTATACGACACCCTGCGATTAGTATGTAAGACTTTCAAGTGGAAACCTTCGACGACTTTATACGACACCCTGCGATTAGTATGTACAGCAGCGCGAATGCATCTGTTCAAGCGTTTAATAAATTTTAGTTTCAGTTTACTCTGAACAGTAGATCAGTTAACCCGTGTTTTTATTGCTCTCCAAAGTAGCTCTCCCGCGACCCGACTGTTACATTAATCATTGGTCCTTCGAGCCGGATAGTATAGTATAAGTGTTAGTGAGTGACTCGTATCGTAAGTACAAGTGGACAAAAGTTGTGAGTATTGTGAACATTATTAAACATTTTTGAAGTTATTATAAAATTGAACCATACGTTTGTTTATTCCTGTTTTTATACATAAAGTGATTAAAAGACTTATTGACTTTGAGACTTAGAAATATTTGAATTATTTTGCAACGTGTACAATTAACTACAGTTTTAATTCCTATTGAATATTAAATAATTATTGGGAGGATAATCGTAAATAATGGAAGGTTTAATTAATATACAAGAGGAACTCAAGAGTAAAATATCTAATGGATTTACAAACTTTAAAAAATCCCCTAAGGATCGAATAACTACATCTTATATAGAAACGAGATTATAACAGTTAGAAAAACAATGGAGTTTATTCGATAATAATCACTTTCAAATTATAAGCAAGATAGAGAAGGGAATAGACCTCGCATATTTAAATAACAATACTTACAACATTGTAGAAGAAAAGTATATGGAATGGCAGACTTTTCATGATTTATTTGAATCATTGATTCACAATAATACATCTTTAGCTGAAGTACAAAAACTACATTATTTAAAAGGACACCTGACGGGAGAAGCGGAGCAGTTGTTGAGACACATTCCCGTTACAGGTGTCAATTATGAAACATGTTGGCTTCAACTAAAGAAGAGATATAGCAATAAGCGTTATATCGCCAATTGCATTCTCAAGCGTTTGATGAGTCAAAAGTCACTGACGTCAGAATCTTCAACAAACATTAAGAACATGTTAGATACAACAAATGACTGTTTAAATGCACTACGAAACCTAGGTATTGATGTGTCGACATGGGATATTATAATAATCTACTTTATTTCGTTAAAATTAGACAGTGAAACAAGAAAACAGTGGGAACAAAAAATAAGCGAATATACTGATACTTTTCCAACTTTAGAAGAATTTAAGATGTTTTTAGAGTCCAAGTTTAGATCATTAGAGTTTTTAGAACCTAATATAAAGGAAAGTAAACCGAAAGAGAAGGTAACAGAAAAGTATAGAGTATTTAAGACAACCACTGTTTCTTGTCCGTTTTGTTCAGAGAGTCATTTACTGCACCACTGTAAGAAGTTTTGTAAGGAGAGCTACGGAAGCCGCTACGATTTTGTACAAAAACACCGATTGTGTTTTAACTGTTTCAGTAGTAATCATTCGGTGTATCATTGTAAGCGAAGTACAAAATGTAGCAGATGTGGTCGACGCCATCATTCGTTAATTCATCCGGAAGGAAGTGTTAGTACTCCGCTTAACGCAGTTTATAATCCAACGGAGTCTCACCAGAAGAAGACTGATGGACAATCGTCGACTTGTATAGAGCAAGTGATTTCTAATCATTTTTATTCACCTGGTCATGTAATTTTAGCAACGGCTGTTGTTAAGGTAGTTAGTCATAAGGGATATTGTTATTTGTTTAAAGCATTACTGGACCAGGGTTCTCAAGCCTCATTTGTTACGGAGCACTGTGCTCAATTATTGGGCCTTCGTAAATTTTCAGTGAAGGGAGAAGTATCAGGCTTGGGAGGAGGGAAATCACATTCAATAAGACACGCGGTCAAGTTTAATATACAGTCCACTACTCGCACGTCGTTTAAGTGTGATGTACAAGCTTATGTGTTAAAACATTTATCATCAAATCTGCCAGTAAGGAAGGTTGCGGTACACGATTGGCCTGAGTTATCAAAATTAAAGCTAGCTGATCCGGAGTTTGCCACGCCAAGCAAAATAGATATTTTGCTAGGTGCGGAAATATATGCGCAGATTTTGAAGACCGGAGTTCTTAAAAATCCATCGAGTAAACTCGTTGCTCAGGATACGGAGCTAGGATGGATCTTGTCCGGTCAAGAAGAGTGTAAAGAAGACAAAGACACTAGACACATAATAAGTTTACACGTGCAAGATGACACGTTAAATAAATTACTTCGGAGTTTTTGGGAAATTGAAAGTGATCAGCATTGCAAGATTTTATCCGAAGATGAACAGAACTGTGAGAGCTATTTCAAATCCACTACAACTAGAGATTCTGATGGTCGCTATGTTGTTAGTCTTCCCTTTCGGGACGAAGATCCTCAATGTCAATATGGGGGTTTAAGAGATATAGCTCTACGTAGATATATTTATTTAGAAAATAGGCTGAAAAGTCCACTATTACATAGGAGACGGGAAGAGTATACCATGGCAATGAATGATTATTTAAAGCAAGGCCATATGAAAATAATTAGCGATCCAGAAGATATTGCTATGAAAAATTGTGTCTACCTGCCCCATCATGCTGTAGTACGCGAAGATAAAAATACATCAAGGGTTCGTGTTGTGTTTGATGCCTCGTGTAAAGGGAGAAACGGTAGGTCTCTTAATGACGACTTACTAATCGGACCACGGTTGCAGTCTGAGTTGCGCCATATTTTATTAAAATGGCGTACTTATCCTGTATGCTTTACTGCTGATATCATACAAATGTATCGACAGGTCAAGGTGGGCGGCAAGGATGCTAGTAAATATCAACGTCTTTTTTGGAGATTGCATGAAGATGAAGAAATTAAAGAATTTATAATGTGTAGAGTTACATTTGGAGTTTCTTCTGCACCATACTTAGCGGTAAAAAGTCTTCAGCAATTAGCAATAGATGAAGGAAAGAATTTTGAACTAGGAGCATCTAAGATTTTAAATGACTTCTATATGGACGATTTCATGTCCGGTTGTGAAAATGAGAGCCAAGCAGTAGAAATATATAAACAGGTGACTCAGTTACTAGCAAAGGGTGGTTTCATTTTACAGAAATGGGCAAGTAATAGCAACAAAGTAATGAAAATGGCCCGGGGTGATAGAAGTGATAAGAATTTGGACTTGAAGCAGGATAATATAGTGAAAATTCTTGGCTTATGCTGGGACGTAAGCTCAGATACTTTCAAATACAAGGTTAACTTACCTGAACAGAAGCAGACAATTACAAAAAGGAGCATTCTATCAGATATTGCTCGCCTGTTCGATCCACTAGGCTGGACAGCACCAGTTATCGTTAAAGCCAAGATCTATTTACAAAAACTTTGGCTTACTGGTCTTTCGTGGGATGAAGAAATTACTGGTGAACTTTTACAAAGCTGGATTACCTTTAGAGAAGATCTACCAGCTCTTAATCAAGTTGTCGTACCGCGTTGGATACATACGAGTGAAAATGTAAATGAAGTAACCATACATGGGTTTTGCGATGCGTCAGATGATGCCTATTCCGCTGTAGTATATTCAAGAATCGTTGATTCATATGGAGATATTCATATCAACTTATTAGTAGCTCGTACTAAAGTTGCTCCAATAAAGAGACTTTCAACTCCACGATTAGAATTGTGTGGAGCAGAACTTCTCAGCAACTTGTTATTAGAAATAATTACCGTGATGGGATTCACAAAATCTCAAATTCGAGCTTGGACAGATTCTACTATTGTTCTTGCTTGGTTAAAAGGTGAACCGAGTCGCTGGAAAACTTTAGTTGCCAATCGGGTGACAAACATTCTTAAAGTATTAGATAATGGACAGTGGTCTCATGTCGAGTCGGCTCAAAATCCAGCCGATTGCGCATCTCGCGGCTTAAATCCCAGTGAGTTATTAAAGTATGATATGTGGTTCTATGGTCCAGATTGGTTATATAAATCTCGATATCTGCAGACAGAAAGCATTATTCCGCAAACTAATATCGAAGAAAGGAAAGTGAGAGTTCATACAATTATTAATGATGACAGGATGTATACAGAACTCGCTGTATGGACGAAATTTTCATGTTTGAAGAAATTAGTACGAGTTATCGCTTGGTGCAGACGCCTGTTACCGAAGGTTCGGCAAAACTTAAAAGGTATTTCTGAATACCTCACGGCTAATGAGTTGGATGAATCGCTTAAGTTATGTCTACGACACTGTCAATATGCGGCTTTTTCCGTGGATATCGACAGCTTAGTGAAATCAGGAATAATATCAAATCGTAGTAGGTTAAACTCGTTATGCCCATTTATGGATACTGATGGAATAATACGTGTTAGAGGACGTATTCAACAAAGTGAAGAAGAGTACGACATCAAGCATCCAATTATCTTGCCTGGGTATCATCATATTTCTAGATTAATTGTTGCTGAAGCACACGATATTACCCTTCACGGGGGTCTTCAATTAATGCTCAATTACATAAAGTCTAAATACTGGATTTTTAATGTTAAAAATATGATCAAACAGTATGTAAGAACATGCTGTAAATGTGTTAAATATCGTGCTGCTACGCGACAACCATTTATGGGTGTACTACCTAAGGCTAGGGTAACTATGAGTCGTCCGTTTATACGTTGCGGCATAGATTACGCCGGCCCTATTAATATTCGAGTATCCAAAGGTAGAGGTTCTCGATCATATAAAGGATATATTTGTCTTTTCATCTGTATGTCAACACGCGCTATTCATTTAGAAGTTGTTAGTGATTTAACGACTGAGGGATTTCTTTCAGCTTTCAAGCGTTTTGTTGCACGCCGCGGACATTGTTTGGAAGTTTTTAGTGACAATGGCACAAATTTCATTGGAGCTTCAAAAGAGCTACAAAAATTAATCAAGGCAGAGAATTCAAATTTATCGGAGGAAGTAGCAGCGTGTCTGGCAAATAATGGCACAAAGTGGTCTTTTATACCTCCTCATTCTCCTAATTTCGGTGGATTATGGGAGGCTGGAGTGAGATCTACAAAATTCCATTTGTATCGTGTACTTAATGGAACGATACTCACATATGAAGAGCTATCTACAGTCTTAGCTCAAATTGAAGCGTGTTTGAATTCTAGACCTTTGTATCAAATACCTTCTGATCATGGAGAACCTATGCCATTGACACCGGGTCACTTTTTAGTTGGTGAAGCTCTATTGACAGTACCCGATTATAATTATGAAGATACTAGTATAAGCAGTTTACGAAGATGGCAGTACACACAAAAGCTTGTACAACATTTTTGGAGAAAATGGTCGCGAGAATATTTATGCACATTATATCAAAGGTATAAATGGAATAAAATCACACCAGAACCAAATCAAGGTGATGTTGTTTTAGTAAAAGAAGATGGTCTTCCTCCTTCCAAGTGGTTACTTGGGGTGATCGAACAAAAGCACCCTGGTCCAGATCAAATAACACGAGTAGTTACTATAAGATGTAAAAATTCTAGAATTAAGAGACCAGTATCCAAATTATGTATCTTGCCTATATCTTCTTGATACATTTATTTTTTCTTTTCATTTAATTAATTTCTACTTGTGTTTTAATATTTGGTTTTATTGTGTTGTTTGTTATGTTCATGTTATGATGTATGGTGAAATATTGTAAACAGTTAAGTATAAGCATTCTTTGTTTTGGTTTTTCAAGTTGAAATAAATCAACACAGTGAGTGTTTCAAATATATTCACACTCTTTGCTGATAACATAAAATATTTCTTAAGAACAGCGGAGAATTTCAAGTATTAGACCACTTGCTTTCGTTAACAGGAGAACTTTTAGAACAAGTTATTTTTTGTTTTGTGATTAGTTATGTTTATTTTAGAGTAGAATCGTAGTAACATGTTAGCATGTTAAGTGTAAGATCGATAAGAGGTGATAAGTTTCGATAAGTGTAAGCGTTCATAACTTGATGGATTTGGTTGTTTATGTCTCAAGTTTGTTTTGTTACAAAACTTTTAGGAAGTGTTTAGTTTTGTAACTCAAGTGTATTGTAGATAAGCAGATTGTTTACATAAATTAGTTTCCTTGTAACTTGTTTGTAACAATTACTTAAAATTATTGTTTGGTAAGAAAGGATTGTCACCATTCAGTTTCTTTATAAAGTTTATTATGTTTTACGAAAATGTTTTAGAAAAATTGTGTTTTTGTAAATGACTTAGGTAGTCCTTGGTGGGCGGTATGTTCAAGCGTTTAATAAATTTTAGTTTCAGTTTACTCTGAACAGTAGATCAGTTAACCCGTGTTTTTATTGCTCTCCAAAGTAGCTCTCCCGCGACCCGACTGTTACATTAATCACATCAGAACTCCCACACTTGAGAGGGATTGCGCCGCTACACGCCAGGCCACCACGAGATCGCCCGTGAGTGCTGTGATTACGAGCCCAAGAAAACCAGACACTCAGAACGATTGTCGGGGCACCACGTTATATGAGGAACGCGACGATCGCAAGAGATTTAAAATAGAGAGATAGTTCGTTAGTAGCCTCGCCACGAACTTGTTTCGGAGAGCGGACGCTTCGGTGCATGTCCATCTCCACGACATTGCACCTTTGCACACCAGACCACCCGATGAGAGCAACGTTGTTATCCCTGTCTCCTAGACAACCTGTAGAAGGAAGAGGACAAAAGCTCAGACCCGATCGCTCATTCACCCACAGAGCGAAAGTGAACGAGACGAGCCCCGATGACTCGAAGGAGGCTCTAATACACACCTCCGCAAATAGATACGCCCGATAATGGGCGGCGAAAATTATCCACCATAAAAGGGTACGCTCTGGTATGGCTCCCCCGCACCACATGTAATTGTGAAGCGAGAAGATTTTGCAACTGACTGACCGCGCGCTCAGTCTAAATCAGGTATCGGCTGAAAGATTATGCCTGTGTGAGAAACAATGAATGTCGTTCCATATATGTAGATTATGAAAATAGATTCGAATCGTTCTAACGTTTCTCCTTGCAATATGGACTAAACGTATAGGAAATTTTCTAATTCAAGCCCTTCAATTCTTTCACAGAATGATAACATTATAATCATTAATGAACCAGAAAAAGAAATACCAAGAAAATATTTGCAGGAATGTTCATCGTTGCCAATTATTCCGCTACCATATCATAAAGGGGAAAACAGTCGGCTGTAATTGTAAATACCAAAGAAAATATCAAATCAAAGCAACCTAAAGTAAAGAGCAAAGCCACTCCAGGAATACCTTCTAAAAATAAATGCTGGCCAGCTGAAACTAATGTGCAGAAAAAAGAGGTACAATAAGTTTAAAAAAAAAGATTCAAATAAAAATGTTAAGAAAAGAAACAGAGAATCAAGTGAAGAAAGGACAATCTCGGATATTTCTAACGCAAGTGATTTAGACATCGATTTGAGGCGGCCAATTTATAATTTTTATATTATGATCTCCTTAAAAGAAGCTAAGAATCAGACTAAAGTTTCAATTAAAACTACAACGAAAATAACAATATAACCTAAGGAAAATTAAAACCAAAGAGTAATATGTCACTGGTAAATTTTAAAATAAATGTTTTTAATTATAAATGACGTTTGATTTATACCTAAGGCCTTTTTACTATCCTCATAGTGATATCGCCATCGATGCATGTAACCCGTACAGTTATTCTTTATTTTTAATACGGGCATAGCTATATTAAATTACTTTTAAAATTATGTCAAATAATAGACCAATGTACCATTAAAACCAAAACCCTGTTCATAAATCGTTAATTTTTTTGGAATAAAATCTTGCTAAATCTAAATGTGGGGCGACTATAACATTTTTCCACTAATTCGCCAGAGTACTCAGCATATGTAGAGTTAGCAGATCGACTTTCAGAAGCCTGCTCAGTCATAGTCGATGTATAATAAACCGGATTACTGTGACTATGTGAGATCGAGGGTCTGTGAGAATCTGAAAACACATTATTGGCTCAATAGCCAATTGCGACTTCAAATATTATACTATTGATACTATGTCTCGCAAAAGAATTATTCGTAACATTTGTTGTAATTGTTCCGCAATACACTCTCCAATTAAATCATCCACATTAT
>JACEII010000675.1:0-15479 GCA_014332785.1 Antheraea mylitta
ATAATGTGGATGATTTAATTGGAGAGTGTATTGCGGAACAATTACAACAAATGTTACGAATAATTCTTTTGCGAGACATAGTATCAATAGTATAATATTTGAAGTCGCAATTGGCTATTGAGCCAATAATGTGTTTTCAGATTCTCACAGACCCTCGATCTCACATAGTCACAGTAATCCGGTTTATTATACATCGACTATGACTGAGCAGGCTTCTGAAAGTCGATCTGCTAACTCTACATATGCTGAGTACTCTGGCGAATTAGTGGAAAAATGTTATAGTCGCCCCACATTTAGATTTAGCAAGATTTTATTCCAAAAAAATTAACGATTTATGAACAGGGTTTTGGTTTTAATGGTACATTGGTCTATTATTTGACATAATTTTAAAAGTAATTTAATATAGCTATGCCCGTATTAAAAATAAAGAATAACTGTACGGGTTACATGCATCGATGGCGATATCACTATGAGGATAGTAAAAAGGCCTTAGGTATAAATCAAACGTCATTTATAATTAAAAACATTTATTTTAAAATTTACCAGTGACATATTACTCTTTGGTTTTAATTTTCCTTAGGTTATATTGTTATTTTCGTTGTAGTTTTAATTGAAACTTTAGTCTGATTCTTAGCTTCTTTTAAGGAGATCATAATATAAAAATTATAAATTGGCCGCCTCAAATCGATGTCTAAATCACTTGCGTTAGAAATATCCGAGATTGTCCTTTCTTCACTTGATTCTCTGTTTCTTTTCTTAACATTTTTATTTGAATCTTTTTTTTTAAACTTATTGTACCTCTTTTTTCTGCACATTAGTTTCAGCTGGCCAGCATTTATTTTTAGAAGGTATTCCTGGAGTGGCTTTGCTCTTTACTTTAGGTTGCTTTGATTTGATATTTTCTTTGGTATTTACAATTACAGCCGACTGTTTTCCCCTTTATGATATGGTAGCGGAATAATTGGCAACGATGAACATTCCTGCAAATATTTTCTTGGTATTTCTTTTTCTGGTTCATTAATGATTATAATGTTATCATTCTGTGAAAGAATTGAAGGGCTTGAATTAGAAAATTTCCTATACGTTTAGTCCATATTGCAAGGAGAAACGTTAGAACGATTCGAATCTATTTTCATAATCTACATATATGGAACGACATTCATTGTTTCTCACACAGGCATAATCTTTCAGCCGATACCTGATTTAGACTGAGCGCGCGGTCAGTCAGTTGCAAAATCTTCTCGCTTCACAATTACATGTGGTGCGGGGGAGCCATACCAGAGCGTACCCTTTTATGGTGGATAATTTTCGCCGCCCATTATCGGGCGTATCTATTTGCGGAGGTGTGTATTAGAGCCTCCTTCGAGTCATCGGGGCTCGTCTCGTTCACTTTCGCTCTGTGGGTGAATGAGCGATCGGGTCTGAGCTTTTGTCCTCTTCCTTCTACAGGTTGTCTAGGAGACAGGGATAACAACGTTGCTCTCATCGGGTGGTCTGGTGTGCAAAGGTGCAATGTCGTGGAGATGGACATGCACCGAAGCGTCCGCTCTCCGAAACAAGTTCGTGGCGAGGCTACTAACGAACTATCTCTCTATTTTAAATCTCTTGCGATCGTCGCGTTCCTCATATAACGTGGTGCCCCGACAATCGTTCTGAGTGTCTGGTTTTCTTGGGCTCGTAATCACAGCACTCACGGGCGATCTCGTGGTGGCCTGGCGTGTAGCGGCGCAATCCCTCTCAAGTGTGGGAGTTCTGATGTGATTAATGTAACAGTCGGGTCGCGGGAGAGCTACTTTGGAGAGCAATAAAAACACGGGTTAACTGATCTACTGTTCAGAGTAAACTGAAACTAAAATTTATTAAACGCTTGAACATACCGCCCACCAAGGACTACCTAAGTCATTTACAAAAACACAATTTTTCTAAAACATTTTCGTAAAACATAATAAACTTTATAAAGAAACTGAATGGTGACAATCCTTTCTTACCAAACAATAATTTTAAGTAATTGTTACAAACAAGTTACAAGGAAACTAATTTATGTAAACAATCTGCTTATCTACAATACACTTGAGTTACAAAACTAAACACTTCCTAAAAGTTTTGTAACAAAACAAACTTGAGACATAAACAACCAAATCCATCAAGTTATGAACGCTTACACTTATCGAAACTTATCACCTCTTATCGATCTTACACTTAACATGCTAACATGTTACTACGATTCTACTCTAAAATAAACATAACTAATCACAAAACAAAAAATAACTTGTTCTAAAAGTTCTCCTGTTAACGAAAGCAAGTGGTCTAATACTTGAAATTCTCCGCTGTTCTTAAGAAATATTTTATGTTATCAGCAAAGAGTGTGAATATATTTGAAACACTCACTGTGTTGATTTATTTCAACTTGAAAAACCAAAACAAAGAATGCTTATACTTAACTGTTTACAATATTTCACCATACATCATAACATGAACATAACAAACAACACAATAAAACCAAATATTAAAACACAAGTAGAAATTAATTAAATGAAAAGAAAAAATAAATGTATCAAGAAGATATAGGCAAGATACATAATTTGGATACTGGTCTCTTAATTCTAGAATTTTTACATCTTATAGTAACTACTCGTGTTATTTGATCTGGACCAGGGTGCTTTTGTTCGATCACCCCAAGTAACCACTTGGAAGGAGGAAGACCATCTTCTTTTACTAAAACAACATCACCTTGATTTGGTTCTGGTGTGATTTTATTCCATTTATACCTTTGATATAATGTGCATAAATATTCTCGCGACCATTTTCTCCAAAAATGTTGTACAAGCTTTTGTGTGTACTGCCATCTTCGTAAACTGCTTATACTAGTATCTTCATAATTATAATCGGGTACTGTCAATAGAGCTTCACCAACTAAAAAGTGACCCGGTGTCAATGGCATAGGTTCTCCATGATCAGAAGGTATTTGATACAAAGGTCTAGAATTCAAACACGCTTCAATTTGAGCTAAGACTGTAGATAGCTCTTCATATGTGAGTATCGTTCCATTAAGTACACGATACAAATGGAATTTTGTAGATCTCACTCCAGCCTCCCATAATCCACCGAAATTAGGAGAATGAGGAGGTATAAAAGACCACTTTGTGCCATTATTTGCCAGACACGCTGCTACTTCCTCCGATAAATTTGAATTCTCTGCCTTGATTAATTTTTGTAGCTCTTTTGAAGCTCCAATGAAATTTGTGCCATTGTCACTAAAAACTTCCAAACAATGTCCGCGGCGTGCAACAAAACGCTTGAAAGCTGAAAGAAATCCCTCAGTCGTTAAATCACTAACAACTTCTAAATGAATAGCGCGTGTTGACATACAGATGAAAAGACAAATATATCCTTTATATGATCGAGAACCTCTACCTTTGGATACTCGAATATTAATAGGGCCGGCGTAATCTATGCCGCAACGTATAAACGGACGACTCATAGTTACCCTAGCCTTAGGTAGTACACCCATAAATGGTTGTCGCGTAGCAGCACGATATTTAACACATTTACAGCATGTTCTTACATACTGTTTGATCATATTTTTAACATTAAAAATCCAGTATTTAGACTTTATGTAATTGAGCATTAATTGAAGACCCCCGTGAAGGGTAATATCGTGTGCTTCAGCAACAATTAATCTAGAAATATGATGATACCCAGGCAAGATAATTGGATGCTTGATGTCGTACTCTTCTTCACTTTGTTGAATACGTCCTCTAACACGTATTATTCCATCAGTATCCATAAATGGGCATAACGAGTTTAACCTACTACGATTTGATATTATTCCTGATTTCACTAAGCTGTCGATATCCACGGAAAAAGCCGCATATTGACAGTGTCGTAGACATAACTTAAGCGATTCATCCAACTCATTAGCCGTGAGGTATTCAGAAATACCTTTTAAGTTTTGCCGAACCTTCGGTAACAGGCGTCTGCACCAAGCGATAACTCGTACTAATTTCTTCAAACATGAAAATTTCGTCCATACAGCGAGTTCTGTATACATCCTGTCATCATTAATAATTGTATGAACTCTCACTTTCCTTTCTTCGATATTAGTTTGCGGAATAATGCTTTCTGTCTGCAGATATCGAGATTTATATAACCAATCTGGACCATAGAACCACATATCATACTTTAATAACTCACTGGGATTTAAGCCGCGAGATGCGCAATCGGCTGGATTTTGAGCCGACTCGACATGAGACCACTGTCCATTATCTAATACTTTAAGAATGTTTGTCACCCGATTGGCAACTAAAGTTTTCCAGCGACTCGGTTCACCTTTTAACCAAGCAAGAACAATAGTAGAATCTGTCCAAGCTCGAATTTGAGATTTTGTGAATCCCATCACGGTAATTATTTCTAATAACAAGTTGCTGAGAAGTTCTGCTCCACACAATTCTAATCGTGGAGTTGAAAGTCTCTTTATTGGAGCAACTTTAGTACGAGCTACTAATAAGTTGATATGAATATCTCCATATGAATCAACGATTCTTGAATATACTACAGCGGAATAGGCATCATCTGACGCATCGCAAAACCCATGTATGGTTACTTCATTTACATTTTCACTCGTATGTATCCAACGCGGTACGACAACTTGATTAAGAGCTGGTAGATCTTCTCTAAAGGTAATCCAGCTTTGTAAAAGTTCACCAGTAATTTCTTCATCCCACGAAAGACCAGTAAGCCAAAGTTTTTGTAAATAGATCTTGGCTTTAACGATAACTGGTGCTGTCCAGCCTAGTGGATCGAACAGGCGAGCAATATCTGATAGAATGCTCCTTTTTGTAATTGTCTGCTTCTGTTCAGGTAAGTTAACCTTGTATTTGAAAGTATCTGAGCTTACGTCCCAGCATAAGCCAAGAATTTTCACTATATTATCCTGCTTCAAGTCCAAATTCTTATCACTTCTATCACCCCGGGCCATTTTCATTACTTTGTTGCTATTACTTGCCCATTTCTGTAAAATGAAACCACCCTTTGCTAGTAACTGAGTCACCTGTTTATATATTTCTACTGCTTGGCTCTCATTTTCACAACCGGACATGAAATCGTCCATATAGAAGTCATTTAAAATCTTAGATGCTCCTAGTTCAAAATTCTTTCCTTCATCTATTGCTAATTGCTGAAGACTTTTTACCGCTAAGTATGGTGCAGAAGAAACTCCAAATGTAACTCTACACATTATAAATTCTTTAATTTCTTCATCTTCATGCAATCTCCAAAAAAGACGTTGATATTTACTAGCATCCTTGCCGCCCACCTTGACCTGTCGATACATTTGTATGATATCAGCAGTAAAGCATACAGGATAAGTACGCCATTTTAATAAAATATGGCGCAACTCAGACTGCAACCGTGGTCCGATTAGTAAGTCGTCATTAAGAGACCTACCGTTTCTCCCTTTACACGAGGCATCAAACACAACACGAACCCTTGATGTATTTTTATCTTCGCGTACTACAGCATGATGGGGCAGGTAGACACAATTTTTCATAGCAATATCTTCTGGATCGCTAATTATTTTCATATGGCCTTGCTTTAAATAATCATTCATTGCCATGGTATACTCTTCCCGTCTCCTATGTAATAGTGGACTTTTCAGCCTATTTTCTAAATAAATATATCTACGTAGAGCTATATCTCTTAAACCCCCATATTGACATTGAGGATCTTCGTCCCGAAAGGGAAGACTAACAACATAGCGACCATCAGAATCTCTAGTTGTAGTGGATTTGAAATAGCTCTCACAGTTCTGTTCATCTTCGGATAAAATCTTGCAATGCTGATCACTTTCAATTTCCCAAAAACTCCGAAGTAATTTATTTAACGTGTCATCTTGCACGTGTAAACTTATTATGTGTCTAGTGTCTTTGTCTTCTTTACACTCTTCTTGACCGGACAAGATCCATCCTAGCTCCGTATCCTGAGCAACGAGTTTACTCGATGGATTTTTAAGAACTCCGGTCTTCAAAATCTGCGCATATATTTCCGCACCTAGCAAAATATCTATTTTGCTTGGCGTGGCAAACTCCGGATCAGCTAGCTTTAATTTTGATAACTCAGGCCAATCGTGTACCGCAACCTTCCTTACTGGCAGATTTGATGATAAATGTTTTAACACATAAGCTTGTACATCACACTTAAACGACGTGCGAGTAGTGGACTGTATATTAAACTTGACCGCGTGTCTTATTGAATGTGATTTCCCTCCTCCCAAGCCTGATACTTCTCCCTTCACTGAAAATTTACGAAGGCCCAATAATTGAGCACAGTGCTCCGTAACAAATGAGGCTTGAGAACCCTGGTCCAGTAATGCTTTAAACAAATAACAATATCCCTTATGACTAACTACCTTAACAACAGCCGTTGCTAAAATTACATGACCAGGTGAATAAAAATGATTAGAAATCACTTGCTCTATACAAGTCGACGATTGTCCATCAGTCTTCTTCTGGTGAGACTCCGTTGGATTATAAACTGCGTTAAGCGGAGTACTAACACTTCCTTCCGGATGAATTAACGAATGATGGCGTCGACCACATCTGCTACATTTTGTACTTCGCTTACAATGATACACCGAATGATTACTACTGAAACAGTTAAAACACAATCGGTGTTTTTGTACAAAATCGTAGCGGCTTCCGTAGCTCTCCTTACAAAACTTCTTACAGTGGTGCAGTAAATGACTCTCTGAACAAAACGGACAAGAAACAGTGGTTGTCTTAAATACTCTATACTTTTCTGTTACCTTCTCTTTCGGTTTACTTTCCTTTATATTAGGTTCTAAAAACTCTAATGATCTAAACTTGGACTCTAAAAACATCTTAAATTCTTCTAAAGTTGGAAAAGTATCAGTATATTCGCTTATTTTTTGTTCCCACTGTTTTCTTGTTTCACTGTCTAATTTTAACGAAATAAAGTAGATTATTATAATATCCCATGTCGACACATCAATACCTAGGTTTCGTAGTGCATTTAAACAGTCATTTGTTGTATCTAACATGTTCTTAATGTTTGTTGAAGATTCTGACGTCAGTGACTTTTGACTCATCAAACGCTTGAGAATGCAATTGGCGATATAACGCTTATTGCTATATCTCTTCTTTAGTTGAAGCCAACATGTTTCATAATTGACACCTGTAACGGGAATGTGTCTCAACAACTGCTCCGCTTCTCCCGTCAGGTGTCCTTTTAAATAATGTAGTTTTTGTACTTCAGCTAAAGATGTATTATTGTGAATCAATGATTCAAATAAATCATGAAAAGTCTGCCATTCCATATACTTTTCTTCTACAATGTTGTAAGTATTGTTATTTAAATATGCGAGGTCTATTCCCTTCTCTATCTTGCTTATAATTTGAAAGTGATTATTATCGAATAAACTCCATTGTTTTTCTAACTGTTATAATCTCGTTTCTATATAAGATGTAGTTATTCGATCCTTAGGGGATTTTTTAAAGTTTGTAAATCCATTAGATATTTTACTCTTGAGTTCCTCTTGTATATTAATTAAACCTTCCATTATTTACGATTATCCTCCCAATAATTATTTAATATTCAATAGGAATTAAAACTGTAGTTAATTGTACACGTTGCAAAATAATTCAAATATTTCTAAGTCTCAAAGTCAATAAGTCTTTTAATCACTTTATGTATAAAAACAGGAATAAACAAACGTATGGTTCAATTTTATAATAACTTCAAAAATGTTTAATAATGTTCACAATACTCACAACTTTTGTCCACTTGTACTTACGATACGAGTCACTCACTAACACTTATACTATACTATCCGGCTCGAAGGACCAATGATTAATGTAACAGTCGGGTCGCGGGAGAGCTACTTTGGAGAGCAATAAAAACACGGGTTAACTGATCTACTGTTCAGAGTAAACTGAAACTAAAATTTATTAAACGCTTGAACAGATGCATTCGCGCTGCTGTACATACTAATCGCAGGGTGTCGTATAAAGTCGTCGAAGGTTTCCACTTGAAAGTCTTACATACTAATCGCAGGGTGTCGTATAAAATCGTCGAGGGTTTTCACTTGAAAGTCTCGCGAGATTGTTCTTGTGCTAACTTATCGCGGGACTGGTACTAGCATTCTTAGTATGGCATTCTGGAAGTTTTTGCATTTGGTTCTTCATGAAGGGAGCGAGACAGCTATACCAGGCAGGAGCGGCGTACGTTAATCGTGATCGAATGTAAGTTTGATAGATGCCTATCCGCGTAGGGAGAGGCAATCTGGACCCCATTATCGGATATAACGCTTTTTTCGCACCCCTAGCGCTAGCTAAGGCTGCCGCTTTCTGGTGAGATTTTTGTCGATGATGATGCTTAGATATTTAATCTTATCAAGCCACGGGATTGTCTCCCCCTGTAATTTAAACGGCATGGGTTGTTCTTTGGCCGATCTTGTTATTAAGGCCTGCATCTTGCTTACGTTGACTGTAAGTCTCCACTTATCCAGCCACTCCGGGATGACGTCGAGCGTGGGCTGAAGGAGTGCGGCTGCTCTTTTCCTGTTTATCGAGGTGGTTAGAAAGGCTGTGTCATTTGCGAAAAGCGCTAGCTCCGCTTTGCCTTTGACAGGGATGTCGTCGGTGTATAATGCGTACAATAAGGAGATATACACCTCGGCTTGGCGGAGATGTATGTCTTGTGTGGTGTGCCCTCTACTGTCACGATCTGTTTCTATTAGTAAGGAACGATCTGAGTACATTATATAGGCGGTCTTTGATTGTAGTGGAAGTCGCCAGCTTGAAGAGGAGTCCCTCGTGCCACACGCGAAGGCTCTCTGTATATCGAGAAATACGGCCGCTACGTACTCCTTCTTCGTGTGGCATTTTATTGCCACGTCCATGACTCGAGCTAATCGTAGCGTTGTTGAGTGGCCTTCTCTAAATCAGAATTGCTGAGATCGTAACTGTAGTGCTGGTTCTAGTGCTAACAATAGGTGCTTTCCAAAGACTTTCGCCATGGTGCTGAGTAAGGTGATCAGGCGATGATTATTCAGGTCTTGTGATTTCGGAATCATTATTATGACACTGAGTTTCCAGCTTTCCGGGAAATATCCTGTGCGAAGAATTCCGTTATAAAAGCGTGTTAGGGCCGCTGTCACTTTTGCCGGCAGCTGGCGCAGCATACTATTAGTAATTTTATCAGCACCGGAGGTTTTTCTCGGATTGAGCGTTCGCAGCGCCCTCTGCACTATTCGGGGTGTAACGTAAAACTTCGGTTCAACGGAGGCGGCTGTAGCAGTGCGTTCCAGCGGATAGTTTTGTACAAACTGGGTGACTATTTGATTAGGTTTGGTGTTAATTACTGGATTCGGGCTGAATTAGGTTTTCAGGACGCTCGCGAATATCTCGGTTCTATTCTGGGCGGAGAAGTGAAAAGAATGTGCATGCGCAAGAACCTCGTATTTTATAGTGTGCGAATAGACAGCATATGCGCATGTGCAGGAGTACGAGCAAGATGTGACGCCCAACGATTACGATTATCGATAAGATTTGTGAGACCGATAACTCGTAATATAATAAATAACTTCGCTTCAGATTGTATTAAAAAAGTGTTTGCGACGAAATATAGTGATTAATAGTGAGTTTTATTTTTGTTTAGTATTATAGTGTTTTGTCTAGAAATAGTGCCTAGATTTATAGTATAGTTTGATAAGTTAGAATAGTATAAATGTACCACTGCTTGTAATTCTTTTGTATTTCATGTAATTCATTTATAATTTAATTCTTATATATATAGTTTAATAGTTTTAAATGTATAATAAGTTACTAGTGATTTCTAAGTGTTCTGATTGGCGGAACACCGCCAGCGTCGGGCGAGCGACCCCGGTGCCGTATAGGCAAGGCCCGGAGCATAGGACAATTCAGGCGGGGCGTCATAGAGAGCGGTTAATAGTAATAGTACCCGCGTAATAGAGTAATCGAATAGATAGATAGATAGTGAATAATCCTGTTTCGAACGAGTTCGCATACGAGCACATCCTTCACTGCGCACTAGTAAAATAATCTTTTATTATGAGAAATCCCTAATCGTCGTTCTTCGGAGCCAGCATCATAGTTACAGTTGAAAGTCATTCGGAGGTGGCTTTCAAAAAGAGCAAAGAATACCACCGGAGAAAAAAAAAATTACTTAAAATGGAACGAGATATTTTTGGACGTCTGTTGCAATTGCTATAAATCAAAAAGTTGACATTGAGTACTCTGTCATTCCCTCTTGTGCCTGTACCTCCTGGCACTATTCCGGTGTTCATACGACTTGATGAAGACGGATAAATTAATTTTAAATAAATGACTGCAAAAAAAAAACCAGCTAATCCCGGTCAAGTCGACATAGAAATCATTGATGGATTTTATTATTTGTATCAAATTGCCACAATCTTCAGGAAAAATAGCAGAATCGATATTGATGAAACTTTGTTCGAAAAATACTCCGGAAGTACATATCGTATTTGATAGATCATCTATTAAAGATTATGAACGACAAAATCGAGAAGAAATTGATATTCCATACACAATTAATGACTTTTTGCAAAGAAGACCCAATATTTTTATTAAAAGCTTGAAAAATGTTCGTTTCAAAGAAGTCCTCGTAAAATTCTTAGCTAACCATTGGCTCGATGATACTTTTGCTCTAATATTAGGAAAAAAAAAGTTATTTTTGAAGAGCAATGTTTTTCATATTGTTCTGTTGACAATTCAGTAGTGAAAACTGAAGAAACTGAATTATGTAAACATTAAACGAATACAAAAATTATTTTCCACATAGTATAGAGTACCTGAAAATTCATTAATTTTGGTAAAATCAACATACACTGACGTTTTAATAATTTTACTAGGTAATATGCATAAATTTTCTAATTTGCATATTTGGTTGGCAAATAGTTCATTAACTTACACTATGTCTTGCTCTTCCCATTTTCACGCCTACACGGGTTGCGACTACACGGCTGCCTTTTTCAACAAAGGTAATCTTCGGTCCTTGAAGCTATTTATTTAGCATCCAGAAAATCAACAAGTTTTTGCGTCTTTAACGAATCCTACTGATATTTTTAATGAAAACAAAATTAATGCAATCCAAGAGTTTACGTACCTTATGTATGGAAATCCAAAGTGTCAAAGTGTAAATACCGAAAGATTTTTATTATTTAACAAAATGTACGCTTCCAAACAAAATAATGAAAATGTATGAAAATAATTAAAGGTTTGGACTAAACGCAGATTCCACCATGCTGGAAATCTTCGAAACAAAAATTGTTAATTCGATATGGTTAAATGCCACTAAAACAGACTGCGTCGAATTCAGCCCTGAAAATAATGACTGGCTATTAGATGGTACTCTAAAACCAACATGGTTCCTAGTGTGCTATGTGATTCCATAAATAAAGCTTCCGATAATGACGATGATTTTAATATTTGTTAGAGATGTAACTGAAAGCTTCGATGATTCAGATTTATAAATAAGAGTTACGGAAATATTAAATACTTGAATTAAATGTAATAAAATTTTCAAACAGTACTATCGCAAATTTTTCTTTTACTTAAGTCACCTTGATTTTATTTATTTCTTAAACCAATTGATGGAAATTGTTGTGAAAATACAGATATTTAGCGGTAGGAGTTAGAAACGGAACTTACCGGGTCGTTGGCTGGTTCTGCTTCCACCACAAATTACAACACTATTTTTACCGATTAATACTGTTCCGGTAGTTCTTACACTGATGAAATTGGAAATCACTAGATATGTTAATTTTGCGTGCGAATGGCGTGTGTTCTCGGAAGCGGTTTGGGGAGAGTAGGTGGAGGAGTAGGTATATTTTGTTTCGTTCCTTTTGGAGAGGAAGGGGTTAAAATAGAATACATAGATAAAATAGCGTGCGAAAGTATAGATAAAATATGCAGAAGCGGGAAGAGGAAATAATATATACTAGGAATAATAGATGGCGTTACCACCAATATAAAATATATTACATTAATATGACTTTTTTGTTGTAATTTGTAAATTTGTCGTTTTGAGAAAAATGACATATTTTTGGAGTATATATTATATGTCGTCTTTATTACTCCCCGGTGGTTAAGAACACTAACATTCGACGCATGCGCAATGGCTTCAAAGCCACTTAAAAGCGCACTCGCTATCCTTGTCTGACAAATGATGTTACGCGCTAACTCTCGTTCACTCTACCTTAAATAATATATTTATCATCTAGTTATGTGGGGCGCGTACGCGAGCGTTAAAAAAATGGACTTTTATTTAAAAGTTATTTAATATCAAATGAATACATTTTACTTAGGTAAACAACTGTTCGATGTAAGAACGGATAGTACCGTAACTAACCCTAAGAGTAGACACTATAGTTTGAAGTCTGAACTGAGAGTGATTTCCAATCTGATTCAATGTAGGTGAGCCTCACGGCCCCCGGGTGGTGACGAAAGTCCAATGCTGCAGGTAGATGTGTCGCAATGGTTACAATTAATAGGTGAATTGTGTTGTAACTTGGTTGTGTCTGTGCGGTACGATGGTGTAACACCTCCCCCCGTGCTTCAGCAACTATTTGGAGACGGGTTTTGATAGAGTCGCTAAAATAATGCTGTGGTCGACCTTCACGTTGCTTGGATTACATCTTGTCTCTGGTACCTACAGAAAATGTTCTGGTAGATCTTGTGGTTTCCGTTTCTTGGATGTTACTTTGTTCTAAAATTCTTTTCCGGAATTGTCGATATCGATACAAGCTTTGTTCGGAGATATCGTCTAGCTTTACTGGAGTTTGTAAAGATATCTTCCTATTTTTTTTTTAGTACAGCTGCCTTGGTGGCAGCTACTGCGCTTTGCCCTCAGACACGGGTAATCCGAGACTTTGTTCAGATTTAAGTTATTCACATATTATTACTTGGGATTTTATCTATATTTTCGTTTTATCTTGTTTGTTTATACCTTTGTCGATTACTGATTTACTTTTGTATGTTTTCTTTTTTGCATGTTTCGCTTTGCTATTATTTATTGCTATTTGTCCGTCATTCTGTAGGTTTCTAACTAATTATCCTTAGTTTATTTTGTATATCTTGCTTTTATGTGTTTTCCATCTGTGGTAACACCCATGTTCTACTTTCCCTTATTTTTTGCTTTATAATTTTGCATAGTCGGTTCACTTCCCTATCTAATATTCCGTTCAATATTGATTTCCTTTATTTGTCTCTCTAAGTAGGTCTTGGTACCGATTTATTTCTATATTTATTTATTATGTCTTACTCAATTACGTGCTAGTAATTGCTTAACATATTCTCCGTAGTATATTTATTTTACACCTATTTGATTTATTCCTATTGTTTTGTTGCTTCCTCTATTATTATTATATTTATATATTGCACTTATTATTCCATTAACCTCAATTTGCCTATTTCTGTAGTTTCTTGATTTGTATTACTATTTCTATTTTTTCTACCTATTTTCTTTTTATTTCCTTTATTCGTGTATGTTAATGTCAATTACTTTTAAGTAATTACATTACATTTTTCTTTACTTTATTTTTGTTTTTGTACCCATAATTTCTTTATTGTTTTATTTCTTCCTTTGTTATATTTACTGTTCGTTCTAGCAGTTGGACTCTGATTTCGCTTTTTTGTGTTCGATACAAATTTTCGGAGTCATTGTGTTTTTTCTAATTCATTATCACTGTATTTTATGTTATTTGTATTTTATTTATTCTGTATTATTTATGTTTATAATTGTTTTTAGCTGCTATTTTTATGTTCTTCCATATTTCCTTTGCGAAGTATGAATGACATTAAATGTTATTTTGTTAAGTTTTTTGGTTATTTATTTATTTTTAAATTTCGCTTTTCTCACTTTGTATCTTCCCCAGGAGCTTATCAGTTTCCTTAACTATATGAGGTGCTGGAGCGCGCTATCGCATCCTAGCGTCTTCTAATAGTGCATAAATTATCACAGGCATTGTGATCGGCGTGTTCTATTTTTGCGTTGAGACAATTTCTGCATATTGGAACTCCACCTTCTTTCCACACTGGACAGTTTTTTTTTTGTATGTGTGCCGCCACAGTGACTGCATCGATCTTGAATCTCCGTACATGCTTTCTTGCCATGGTCGTACCCCAGGCATCTAGTGCACTGGATCAACGGGGACTGGTCCTGGACACTCACTCTCTGCAGGTCCAAGTATATTCTGCCCTCCGTCATCACTGCAGTGTACACTTTTGGGGACACATGGAGCACGACATGGCACGTGTTTGGATTTCTAGTTTTCCTTCTGTATTTTATACCGATTCTGTAATCCTCTTCTTGAATGTTATGAAATAGTTTTTTATTTTGTTGTTTTATTAATTTTATCGTCTCCTCGTCAGTATTCATATTAAGCACGTTCTTGATGATGATTAGAGGATCTTTGTTTTTTGCCTCCTCTACGAGCAAACTTGGTGCCGAAGTCTTGATTTTAGCCGCTATCGCACTTCTCTCTTCCTTTGTTTTGCAGCCTATTACCACTTTCTGGTTTTTGGCCTTCCTTGCCCTTTCAATTTTCAACCCCGTGTTTATGGGATCCACAGCCTTCTTTATTTTTTCCAAAACATCTCCACTGGTGTCTATGTCCTCTTTAGATGATACAATTATCGAGTAGGTTGGAGGGGGTAGATTTATAATAGTATTCCTTTCCGAGATTCCCAGACTTTTTGAGTTGCAGGTCTCAATAGTTTTCTCAGAACCTATCTTCTTTGTCACTGCCTGCAGTGTGTTTTTTAGTTCTTTTATTTCTTTACTCATCTCTTCCAGTTTACCTTCCGAGCTATATGCCCCTTCCTTGCCGATTTTCTCTTTTAAGATCTCTTTTAACTCTTTAACATGTTGTGTTTGTGTTTCTCGGATCTCTTTCCGTACTGTGTCTATCACTTCCTCTTTAGTTATATTGTTTGCAGCTATCTTGCTCCAACATTTTAGGGATTTCCTGTACGGAGCTCGGCGTTTCGCTTTTAAGTATAGTTTGTAATTTTCCAATGGCTGTTTACTGTCGCAGGTAGGCCTCGTGATATCTCTCTATTATTTCGTATAGTTTTGCGGCATTCTCATTAAAGGTCTCTTTAATACTTGTTTTTAGATTTCCAGATAGCTTAATTTGCGCTTTTATTTCTCTAAAAAGCTGTGTAGCATATTCTCTAAGCTTAATGTCGTCTTCCGGCCCACTTAGCTTCCTTTGCCCTTCGCTCCGCGTCTGAGGAATACTAGTCGAAGTGCTCTTCCTCATATTTAAAATTTTGAATTTAGAATATCAAATAAGTAAAAAGATTTTTAGAAGAATATGATCCAAATATTGTAATTGTCTGACCCTAAATGGGTTCGTCTTAATGTAAATATATAAATCTATAGATATACTCAATAAAAGTATATTTGTACAATAAAAA
>JACEII010000676.1:0-15462 GCA_014332785.1 Antheraea mylitta
TAAAGGACATATAACAACCTATCCTCGACATTATTCGCGGCCTCAGTCACACGGTTGTGTAATACATGACTCTTGAACGACAAATCTTAACGCGCATATAAATTTTTATCTTCTATTCAAGGTAACATAACATCTAATAACGTGCGCGAATTATATTAAGTTTGTTATATAGACTGTATATTTTTCTTGTTTTATATATCCTCATCATTAACTCCGTAGTCGTCATAACTTTTTGCTGATTTTTTAGGACCGAAATATAATTACTAGCAACGGTAAAATGTTAGGTTGAATATTGAGTATTTCTTCATACTACTTGTACTAATTTTATTTTATTTAAACTATTGTTCCGATTCTGAAGATTCTTTCAGTAACAGTAGCGTCACAGTATACGTATCAGAGACAGTACGGAAACTACCTATTAGCGCTCGTCCGGTACACTCACACAAACACGCACATCGCCGAGACCGCTAAGCGGTTTTCGCGACATTGTCCATAGAATATCTTTTAAAACCTCCTGTCGATGTGCATGTTTTCGAGCGTTTGTAGGTTGTTACCCTACTGTCTTTCATATTTATACTATGGTCGTGTATATTATTTTTGAATTTATAACGTATATGATATGTTTCGGGAAGTTCATAACAATCTACTTCATTTTAAAAAATCGACGTATCTGATTGACCTTGTAATTAAAATAGTAAAATGTTGATAACTTCAAGTAACTTAGTAACGGAGGTTACACTGAAACCCGCGTAGTACTTTATTTATCTGTCTAGTCAGGTAAAAGTTCAGATTAAATAAAATTATTGTTTTCCTTTTATTTCTATTTTATTCATTACCGTCTTGAACTCGCGTGTCTGTTTTATACGCGTATATTAATTTATTTCATTTATGTCTTTTTTCATATAACCAGTTCAATCAATCAGAACTACGGCATTCATAATCCAACAAAGCTTGCGCCAGTTATTTACCATCAAGAGTTCTGTTTTAAGAAATTTAAGTGCCCAAAATCAGATTAGCACAAGTTTTAACCAATTAATTATATCAATAACTACTCAGTAAATCATTTATGTACTAGTTATTAGTAAATCATTTAAGAGTGAAATGCTATATTATTCGCATTTTGCCATATAACAACTATCTTCATAATATCCTAATATTTAGATTATAAACATAGGATGCTTCTCACAAATTGACCACGTTGGATCAAACTTAACACCGGGTATAGGTTCAAGAACTCTTCTTCGCGCTCTTCCTTTCTATTTTATTCTACTCATTAACGTTATTAACTAAAAGTGTATCTACATCTTCAACCGGCTTGGAGGCGAGCATGCAATGAACTTAGCCGAAATAACAACTAGCTCAAGGGTACCAAAGTGGCCGAAATTTGACTTGGGCCTTTTCCTTGTGCTCCTTGTTTCCTTGTGCTTGTGTTTCCTAGTTCTCAAATTTGAATGGAAATAACTATACGAGCTAACTAACATGTACACGTTAGTGTTACACATATGTATGTGCCTAAGGTTAACTATCCAAGAAAGAAAGTGAGTGGTGCGATGCATTCACAATAATTGCTATTGATCTCTGATTCGGAATATCACCTTACAAAACCAGGCATGAACACTTTTTTCAGCCAATAGTAACATTACCTTTGCCTATTATTTATCTTATTTAAATATAGATACACTACGGTGAAACAGGCGGCCGGCAATCGGTAGTTGCAGTTAAATCGTTAGCGAAATAGTCTTTATCTCGTATCCATTGTTCTGAAGCAATTAAAGCTTGAGAAACCAGATTGCTAACTAATTTGTACGTCATATATCAAGTCAACAGTAATTTGTTAAATACAGCTACTGCGGCACTTGAGCTTGATTGGATTCAACACTCTTGTGTGAACTAATGACAGGGTATTAGAACTTCGGTAGGGGCAACCGTGTGCTCAGTGTAAATTTAGTCACAGTGACTCGATCGTAATCTCGTTATTAGGTATCAGGCAACGTTCTTATTCTTATTTTATCGTATTAGTTCTAAATAGAGCAGTGATTCCAGAGTTGGGTTCCGTAGAATAGTCATAAATTTTTCTTTCCAAATAACAACGCTGTTGACCTGGAAAGGTCTTTACAGCTTTACCGAACTACCGAGATGAGGACTGAAGGCACTCAGCCGATTTAGGATGCTTGGGCGACTAACTCAAGGGTGCACGGCACACCTCGGCTTGGGCTGTCACCTGTTTTGTGCAAAAATCGCGACCTATCTGAGCTACCGTAAGCTAAGCTATCTAGATATACGTATATGAGTTATTGAAACATGTATGTGTACCAAGCATGCGTGCCTCAACAACTCCTATATGTATTTTGTGTCGGAAAAATTCCTCTGAACTATATAGGATAGGAAAAGGACAAATAAGGGTAGAACTCTTTATCGTTTATTTCTTTGAAAAAGAAAAACAGCGTGTAAGCGTGCAGACGTGCACGTGTGTATAGGTGATGTGTGCGATGTTGTAACAGTGATGTAAGGTTTTGTGTCACTGTATCGCGTGAGCAGCGTACTCAAAGGCTCCATGCCGAGGGAACGGACCTAGGCTTGAGCCTCTGCCGAGGGGGGCCTAATCTGGTGTGCGGGAGCGAAATTTACCTCCAGACCACGGCGGCGTGATCTGTAGTTACGCGGGAGTGGGCGTGAACACGCTCTGTTTGAAGAGACAGGCTGGTACTGATCGTTTGCTGACGTGATTAAATCAGGAGGGTCGGTAAAAATGTGTCGCGGTCGTCTTCTATACTGCGCAGCGTTGGGTACGGGTTCATAATTCGCGGCGGATACTACTAACGGGCTGGGATGATTTGCGGCTTTTTCGAAATAACTGCGTGCGAATGATTTTATATACGCCCACACAGAAGGCTTCTCCCGGTCCCTGTGGAGATCTTTATTCCGGACGTACCATGGGGCACCGGTGATTTTACGTAGGGCTCGGTTCTGGAGAACCTGCAACTTATGAATACGATTTTGCGCGTGTGCAAAGACCGGACAACTGCACGTCTTAATCGGACGGAATAGTCATCAGGGTTCCGCCAAATGTATATTTATACAAAAAATAAAAAAACTTAAAAATAAGTAATAGTTTTTTTTTTTATAATATCAAAGGAGGCAAACGAACTGGTGGGTCACGTGATGTTAAGTGATCACCACCGTCCATAGACACGAGCGACATCAGGGACGTCGCAAGTGGGTTGCCAGCCTGTATATGGGAGAATGGGGAGGGGAAGGAAAGGGAAAGCAGGATAGAGGAAGGGACGTGGGCCTCCGACTCTCTCACTGACCGAACGAAACACAACAATGCAAGCACTGTTATTTCACGTCGGTTATCTGTGAGAGGGATGGTACTACCCCGGAGGAGCCGACCCATTCATGCTGAAACCAAAAATAGCTTCAGCGGGGCTCTACCACCTACCAAAATTTATTAATTTATTAATAAATTATTTATTAATAAATTTCAATCAATTTTAGAAATGTCAGTCTGTTTGTATGAACACGCATCACTGCTGAAGTACTACGTTCTTGTTAAATGAGTTCAGCTTGCTTTTTGAAATTTGATCGGTACACATTTTAAAATGTGTAATTTTGTTACAGTCTTAGTTTTAATAACATAGCGGTTAATAGCGATGTCGATTCCTAGAACGAAAGTTCAAACGTGAGCCTTTTAAATAAATTATTAAAAGAAAATGGAATGGTATCAAAATGATTCCAATTTGACTTTATATAATGACCATGTTTAGATTTTGGACGTAGCAGCCTTTTGTTAGCAGAAATAGTTAATAGAGTTCTATAACAAAAACTTTCACAGAACTTTTTCCATTATGTATTCATGACTCAGAATAAATCGGAGAAAGTGTCTAAAATTCAGTTTACAGAGAGTGTGAACCGAGCGCCTGCCTACTTCAGTGATTTAAGTGAGAGAGCCTTAAGAAAGTTATATTTTACTTGAGTTTTAGACGTGTTATACCAAATATTTATATTTTGATAGTTTTCTCTTGGTTTTCTGTATTTGATTGTAAACTGGTTCATTGACCGTGACTTCGTTCCCATGAAAATCATCGTCATCATCATCCTCAGCCTGTAAGAGACTCACTGCAGGGTCATAGGCCTCTTCCCGAAGGAAGGTATGGCCGTAATCACCACGCCAGCCCACGACGTATTGGTGATTTCAAACTCGGAGAAATCCACAGTTCTATATTTTTCCCACATACAGTAGTTACTACAAGATTATTTCTCAGGTTCAGGTTTCCTCACGATGTTTTCCTTCACCGTCAGTCGATAGTGTTGCCGATTGAAATTAGTAAATGTACGCGAATTCCGAAAAATTCGTTGGTACATGCCGGGGTTCGAACCTGCGGTCATCGAAATAATACTCCACCTGTCTAACCACTAGGCCACCACGACTTCTGATGGTTTTATTGTTTCACGAGAACTATGTGGTACATCTACATTATTTGAGTATTTCATTTATTTTATTTAAGCCTTATACTGGTTTTAACTTACCGCTGTTAAATTTAATTGTTACTACCTAGTTTCTCATCTTCCTAATAATCATAAACATATTTAACCTTGATAGTACACACGCCATTTAAAGGCTCATCAAAATCCCTCCAAACTGTAGAAAATTATCCTAGACACAATATCAAAATCGACATGATAATAGATAGCATTATCAAAAAAATAAAATCCGTAGCAAATTTTATTTTATAAGTTCTTTAACCAAGATTTCCCGTTTGCCTTAAATCAAAAGAACACTTGATTGTTTCCTGTTTAAAAAATATACTAAATTAATAAGTATCTCATTGTTTTATCAAAGTGTCACAGGTGACTTGTTGCAAACAGATAATGCGTATAGTTTAGTGACCGCGATATGCAGTGAGATAAAATTTACGCTCACTTGAACTACATATATTAATTACAATGTGGACGTAAAGTGTAATTTGCATTAATTGACTAATTTTGTCTAGACGACTTAACATTTTCTTTTAAATTTGTTTCTACATAGTATTAGGGGCTATTCGAGTATCACGTAAGCCCTAAGAGTGGGCGGGTCTTCAATTTGCTTATTTTTACTGACATGAGGAATGGGGAAATCTGGATGTGTAGGTCTGATATATGAGGTGTAGTAGGTGGTAGAGCCACGCTGAAGCTACTACTGGTTTCAGCTTAATAGGGTCGGCTCGTCCGAGGTACTACCATCCGATCCACAGAAAACTTATGTGAAGTAACAGTGCTTTACAGTGCATTGTTACATTTCGTTCGGCCAGTGCGAGCGCCTAAGGCCCACCTAGCCCTCTCCCTTCCCTCCCTTCCCTTGCCCAATAATACAGACAATGCACTTGCGACTCCTCTGGTGTTGCTGGTGTCTATGGACGGTGGTGATCACAAAATCAGGTGACCTACCTGTTCGTTTGCCCCCTATGATATAAAAAAGGTGTAAGATCTTATCAACTGGGCTAACATCGCCCTAGTAGCGAACCACTGTAAGCTTATTCCTATATAAACTATAAACTCCTTGTTTCTAGACTTCTTAGCCGCTGCCCATGAATCAATAACAATACCAAAATTGATTCAAAAATGTTGACGCAAATACAGGAGGAGCGGTAAGAGCACTGTTTATTTTTGCTGACCAAGGGGTAATAGTTATTCAGTGGTCATACAGTAATTTAAAAAAAAAACGATTTTACTGATATTTGTCATTCTCTTAATAAAAAATAAAAACAGTTCAGGACTATTTTAGGAATATAATACTTAGTTTGAGATAAATGTATAGTCACGGAATAGATTTGTCTTTGATAATTGTAGTCCGGTGAAACTGTTAAGACCTTACTAGGTCAATAGCGCAGTCAGTTCGAGAAAAAAAAAGTTTGGTAATTGCTTTTTTGAAATATCTTGATATCGTGATTCAAAGGTAAAAGTGTAACTAGAATGGTGCCATCTGTTAGCGTTAATTTAAGTCTTTGTACGGTAATGAATTGTTAAAGAAATAATGTACTCCAAGCTGAATAATAATACGCTACGAGGGAGTTATAACATTAGCGAATTTAGAGATGTTGTAGTTACGGTAGTAAGTTTAAAAGCCTATTCAAGCTTCTTTAATGTAGTAATTAAACCACCTCTTCACACTGTTGAGCTATCTTCACATAATATTGGAGTCAGTAAAAACATAATCGTAGGTTTTCTTCATTTATAATCTCATATTACGGACTAGTTTTTTTATTAATTTTGTGCGTCAACTCAGCCTATTTTCCAGTGGTGTGGTTCTATTATTTTATCGTATAATTAAACTGATGTTACAAGAAAACGATAATATATGAGTAATATGTAAAAGTTCCTAAAAGGGAGAGCTAATATGGAGAAATCACAAACATAACCCAAATGGAAAAACCACGAGGCCAAGGTCGCGTCAACATCGTGTTGTAGCGGGCGACTACCAAATCTATCTTTAATATTTAACGCGTCTCCTATGGGTAGGCGGTAATGTCATATGAAGATCGATACCTATACATTGTTAAAATATAATCCTAGTATTTAAGCCTCGTCGTACTGTCGTATGTGTATTTATTGAATGCTAGAAAATTTTAATATTGCCTTATGATAAACCCAAATCTCCATGAGGTTTTCTAATGTCGCCTTTTATCGCCAAGCATTGTGAATATGTTTTGGCAACTGTACCTACTTAAATTAGTCTTTAAGCTTATTGAATTGCGACCTTATCTCAAGTCGTCATCTAACATAATTTGTGAATATTGTTAATTTGGTACAGCATGAAACAAATACTCCAAGTTTTGTTATTCACGAGCTTATATTTAGATACTTGGATGCACTTTCAATTATGTTTTCTGTTCAGTATGACATAGAAACTTCCGCCGAACCTTTATCTACTTCGTGATTTGAGTTCTACCAACCTTCAGGTTAATACCTGCAGTCTTCTTGCTAATCTTATTAAGCAAATTCCCTTGACATCTTAAAGCTCTACAGTGACCACGTTTATACAGAGATTTAGATCGTTCTTGGCTCCTTAGTTCGTCACAAGCTCTGATGTGGTTATTTCTGCTTCGCGTTAAGTTATTTTGTTTAGCTTCGCATCTGTAAATGTTATTTGTGAAAAGGTTACTTGAGTTTCTTAACCTCTTAATCGCCTTATTATTGCAGTTATGTTAAAGTATTACGTGTATATTGAAACATCCTGAGGTAGGGTTTATGTGGTTTATTTATTAGATGTTATTTTACTGGCTTGTATAATTTTATTATTAGTTGGAACTAGTTTTTTTTTTCCAACGAAGAGTTATATAATGTTAAATTACGATGATAGAGACTGTAACACGCTATGCTTGGATTAGCTTTATATTGATTAGCTTAGATATTCTTAGATATTCTTAGATATAGTAGTGCTTTGATGTACACAGTTGTAATACACTAGTAGGTGTATGGAGAGAATTTTTTCACTTGAGGTTACTAGCAAGCGCAAGAAAATGTACCATCAATTTTAGTGGAGAAAATATTTAATCGCTGTGCTAGTATACGACGTATTGGTGGTTTCAAAAGCCAAGAAATATACGGCTGTTGATTTTTCATATTGAACGGTGGTATACAAGAACAAAAATTTCGAAATATGCAAGTGACCTTTTCTTTATAGTATACTTTCAGCGTTCGGCCACAGCCTCATCTAATGTTATATTACATTGTGGTTTACGATGGAAAACACGCTAAACCCAGAGAGGATTGGTTTCAAGTGCAATTGCCCGAACACACCAACAAGTACTTGACGGCAAATATTCAACTTGAGAGCGATAGCTAGCCAGACGGACTTAGAAAAAGCCATCACGTACTATGATTTCATGAAGATATTTTCCTTCACCGAAAGCTCCAAATTAGTTGCTAGGATTGGAAACTACGCTAATCATCGAAATGTACCAACACGCTATCAACTGAGCCATCATCGCTTAAAGGGTTTTTTTACAGCCATAGCTAGTTGTTACCAACGTCATTAAATTAAATTAAAATCACGATTCATGTTAGCTCCTAGAATCTCAAAGTGGTCGATATACACTCCTAGAGATCGATTTCGAACTTCAAGTTACAAATAAGTTTTGCACCTGTCAGAGACATTTGAATTTTATGAACTCGTAAAAATGTATTACTTAAAAGATGGGGCGTCTACACAATACGTTAAAAATTGGTAAGGGGTCTATGAGATAGACAATTTTGGGGACCATTGTGATAACCATCTCCAAATTGATTCGCTAGTTAGCTGATATGAGCTAGAAGAAAGGAAAACAAACACAGTCATCACTACAATATAACTAACATCAAGCACAAGGCGCTACATTACGTATACTTTAATGGTGATAGGGCACACAATTTATGACACTAATAAACTTTTGTTTACCCGTGAATGAAATTTAAAAAGGCAAATAATAAATAATTCCTTTGCAGTAAGCCGTAATCTGGTCATTTGTGTGTCTTACATTGTACGGTCTACGTCCGTTCATTGTTCGTCGTGTCGGACGCAGTTAGATTTGACATGTTTATTTGTTTATCCGCCGAATGGAATAGACATTACCATTAACAACTAATTGAATATTATAATTTTTAAAAACATTGCTTATCGGCTTCGATTGTTGTTGTATCGTTTATTTTGTTATACATTCAGTGCATGATCCCGGTTGATAAAAAATTATCAATGCAGTTGTAACTTTTTTCAGCGGTGCGGTCTTTTTATAATTCGTAAGTTTATTACCATTAATTACTAACGGAAAATTATAATTTCGAAGTACATTACTTATCAGCTTCGATTATCGTAGTATCATTTATTTTATTATGCATTCAATGCATGATCGCGATTGATAAAAAATCATCAATGCAGTTGTAACTTTATTTGGCGGTGCGGTCTTTTTATTGTTAGTTAATTTATGGTTAGAGGCGATATTCGGCTGCATACATAAGAGAGAACGGTTATGTCTAACCAAGGGTGGTCGGGACGATTGAATGTCGAACAGTTATGAACTTTAAAATACCTGAGGGTTTTCACCTATGTGTCACGTGATACGGGAAGCCCTGGATTTAGACGGGGCTTGTGAGTGCAATGACTTAGTCGGAATTACGGGGTTGTTTTTCTGAGTTTTAAATATTGTTGATAATTGAATTAAAAATCTTAACTGATATTATAAATGCGAATGTGATTTTTGCTTATTCGGTACGCTTTCATGCATTAACAGGTTACCTATAGGCTATATATCACCACCTTAAGGCCAATAGGAGCGGAGCACCAATGAAGAACTTTAAAAATGGGTCTTTTTTCCTCTTGAAAGCTTCCGCTGCGTGTTAGAGTTAGCCCAAAGTATCTATTTCACGCGAACGAAGTGCTGTTTTATAATAAATACGATACTTTTTTTAAGATTATGCTGTCACCAATCTGTTGACCAATACGTCATTAGGTCTACATTCGTTTATATGGAGCTTAAGCCTCTTTGGTTTAAGGTTTTGGATAAGGGACACGTGGAATTCCAAATCAATCGAGATTGTTTGTTTGAGCACGTGGTTTAAACGTAATAACAAACAACTTTTACAATCAGAATGTCATCTACGGTTGATATCGCCCACGACACTCGAGGTGGCAATGATATGTGGGCGGCCAACTAAAGGAGCATAAGTTACCACATGAATATTCAAGCTTCGTCAACAACCTACACGTGTACCACTTCGCCTTATACTGCCTCTTGATGCATAAATGACAGTGTAATTGATATTTCATATCTCGCCTCTATAATCAATAATTCTGGCTAATCAACGGATGTTTAGAATAACCTATGTACTAGTTACACGCACCGGCTTCGCCTACACTGTCCATGAAAGTGAGACCAAATGGTACCTCTGACAGTGCCACAATGTAATGAAATTATATGGCAACTTAGCGTCGATTTATGCATTCTATTAAGATTGTTGAATATTTCTCTACTTCTGTCTTCTGTGTTAACTCACTCACTTTTTACATGGAGATTTGTTGACCCAAAGTTCTCACTTTTCTGTTCAATTTTCATACAAATCTTATAATGATAATACAATGAGCAATTTTTTTTATATCATAAGAGGCAAACGAATAGGTGCGTCACCTGATGTGAAGTGATCACCACCGTCCATAGACACCAGCAAAACCCGAGGAGTCGGAAACGCGTTGCCATCCTGTGTTGGTGGTGAAGGAAGACGGGAAGGTGGGCCTCCGGCGCTCTCACTGACCGAATGAAACGCAACAGTGCAAGCACGGTTATTTCACGTCGGTGTTTCTGTGAGAGGGTCCCATTCATGCTGAAAACAGGTATATAGCTTCAGAGTGGCTCTACTTGGCTTGTAGTGAAGGAAAACATCGTGAGGAAACTTGAATCTCAGAAATGTTCTTGTGGTACTACTTGACGTCGGAAAATATAGAACTAAGTATTCCTCGCAGTTTGAAGTCGCCAATACATCATGGACTGACGCGGTATAACCCATTCCTTCATTTGGAAAGAAGACTACGGCTCTACAGTGGGTATCTTAAAGGTTGATTTTGTGATGAATATGTGTTCCTTCAAATGACCTTCATCAAATATTATCACGTTAAATGATATTGTTATTATTACCACGACAATGAACAAGCAATTATCGCGATTACTCATTCTTGTAAATGACTGAAAACGAATAAGTCTAAAATAGTGGTACAAAAGCTCCACTTTTATAAACGATTGGCACAATTTATTCTAATATCCGGAGCCTTATATCGCGCAGTCTTTTGTTGGCTATTATTCACTGTGATGACTTGTCATTGTCGCCCGTGCTCTTTGACGTGTCACACCACACGTAGCGAAGGAATCGTGGGTTTGACCCCCCTATCTATGGACTTCGACTAAGCAAAAAGATTATCGGTGTTATTACAGAGAAGTTCAATACGTATTGAATACTTACTTTAAAAAGTTACGTTTTCAATGCACCGCGATCGCTGAATGTTCGCCATCTTGCTCTTTATTATTGCTGTTGTATTATTATTTTTGATTTTCGACTGTTGCTTTATCCATGTGTAAATAAATAAATAAATAACCAATTAACTCATTAATATAAATACGAGTAGGTATAATATTATAAATATAATAAGTTTTTCTTCTACCAAAAATCGCTTCACGCAACTGAAGAAATATTCACTTCAAAATATAACTATATAAAGTCAGCGTAATTGTAACCGAGTTTTTTTTTGTTTTCCTTGATTGATAGTTCTACATTTTTGATAGATTAATAATCATTTACAATGTTGTGTTATTTTTTTAATAACTTATCAATCATTTTGTCATTATTACTGGTCGTCCAGTGGTCAAAGTGTTACCATAATTAGAGGTAAAAAAAAATTTATGATTATTGAGTATTGTACAAATATTGAAGATCGTAGACGTAGGGATATGTGAAATTTGATACATAAAGACTTAGAATTGATAAATAAAGAACCCGAATCAACGATAATATTGAAAATTAACTTATTTCCATTTGTTTTTATAACATTAAAGGTCGTCAATTGCTACTCAACAAGAACATAGAGTTGTTGAAAAACAAAGGAAAAAAGTAATTAACTTCTCTATTTTTGCCTTTTTACACATAAATGACGTTTATACACCAATTGTATTAGTCCCATTATATTAAAATAATATACAATAACAATAGATATAAATGGGATAGATAGTAATTTATATTAAAATTGTAATATTACGTGTTTGCAATTTTAAGAGGCTCTGACAACAAAGATAAAACAATATTTTAAAAAAGATACTAAAAAGTAGGTGGTCTTGGTGAATATTTTTATTATTTGAATGGTTATATATATTGCGTCTGTGACATTCTATAAATGTTACAGCGTAGGTTTCCCAACTCTTTCTAGATAGATACCTTTGTATACGAACTATGTAGTAATCTGTTTAAGGAATAATGACAGCTGTGTTTCGTATTATGAATGAAAATATTAGCATTTTGTAAGAAACATGAACAAAATTATTTATTTATATAGAACGAATATCATGAATAAAATATAAATAATTTAGATACAAGACTGAACAAATATAATCGTATGGATATTTTAAAGTATGTATAAGGTAAAACAACTTTTTATTTATACTCTGCCTCCGGATATTCTAATAGATTTACTGAATTTATTGTCGTCAAGCAAATCAACAGAGAGTTATATATTTTGGATAATGAAATACATGTTACTAAAAATATACACATCTCTATTGTACTAATTGTATTTTTTGTATTCTTATAACGCAGTTAATTTTCTTTAAAAATGCATAGTTCTTGGAATTGCTTATTTGTAAGTAAGACTGTTGATGCATTCGGCGCGAGCCAACCGGCACGGTGTTTCCACACGGACGCTCGCGTGCGACCCATTGTGTAACGTAATACCCGCACCACAATGGTCTCCGCACCAGGTACGGACTCACCAAGTTTCGAAGACCAATAATTACCTCCCATCTTTGATTGGTTGACACTCGTGTAAAAATATTTCACCAGTGACAAGAGATACAATTTAATTGAAAAATAAATTACATTAATCACTAACATTTGCTCTCGGCTTCGCTCACGTTAATGTAAAATTGATCTATCTATCTATCTATCTAGAAAGATGCTCTGTGTCCTTTTTTTGTAGTCCAGCCCACGTGTATGCAGAATTTAATGATGAAATTGTAAAAGCGTAGCAAATAAAGTAACTTTCGCATTAATACTATTAGTTAGGATTATCGAAATTAAATAATTAAAGACATATTACTATGGAACATCATCAAAAGTTAACAATCAACTATTATATAATTAATATTGCACATTTTTTTATGCATATTTATAAGCCTATTTTAACTTTTTTATGTTACTTATTATCTTACTAGCTGAGCCCGCGATTCCTTCCGCATGGAACTTAATGTAAAAGAAGAATGACCAGTAAAGTAATCTGAATGTGTCAAGTCCATTTACTTATCTACTTTTCTCTCGTACTTAAGTCGCGTCGTTATAAAAATTACAATAACTTCTGATAGAGAGAACCGATTTTAGTGAAACCTAAACAAAATGTTACTCCAGGATATACTTTACGATTTTCTTGAAGTTTTGTCGCGAACGCAGTACTTTAGCAGTGATACCTGTTCATACAAACAGAGAAACAGGTAGGCAGACAGACATTTCTAAAAATGATTTAAAATGTATTTTAATATTTGTAAATGTAAATTGTAAAAATGTATTTTAATATCTGCAACAATCTTTTTCACAAAAATCTAAAATATACACACACGATAGATTTATATTCTTATTATATGTATAGATTATCTGATAGGATAGTTGTATGAATAAAGACCCCCCACAAAAATTTGTTTGTTTCGGCCCTGTGTAAACCTTCATGCAAATAGCGTGTACATAGGTACTTGTAATTACTTCGCAGCGCCTTGCACTCTGTCGAACTCTGTACATAATACCTCCAAGTACCTCCAACACACCGAGTCATAATTCACGGAGGGTGAACGATCACTGCAGACCGTTTTTCGTAGGAATGAGTTTGTGGTTAGTGGAGTATCTAAAACAAATATTGTTGTACAAATGGACAACATTTATCAAAGATACTAGACGTTAAATAACCTCTGTCCTAGTTCTTTATATGATAATTTCGTTTTGTAAATATTCTTCAAGTGTTCCTTATACTACGATTACATTAATAATTCATTACTCAATACGAAATATACAGACGAGGAAAGATGTAAACATATAATACTGATTGCTTTTGTTCTGTGAAATGATTAGAAGTTCATTAAGAACTTCATCATCATTAAATGTTTTACATCGATAATAGTGGATCAGCTAGAAAAAAAGATGTTAAAAACCTTAGCATGAACAAAGAAATTTAGTATATGTTGTTGATGAGTACGTCCGGTACCGCTACGACACACACGAGAGGCATGACTACAATGCCACCGGAACATTAACAAATTTAAGCTTTTAATTTTGTTTTATTATATGCTGTATATGACATAAATTAATGATTATTTGCATTTAAATTTATGGGTGAAAACATTTGGGCCTAATATAAATAAAGTAGCGCGTTTTATTAAACATATATTTAAATTGTTACACGGTTTCCTAGAATATCCTGATTTTCTTCAAAAATATCGTTCAGTGTCCCATGTATAGGTAGTCGTTTATTTAACTGGCAAAATTTTTGATCTACCATTACTAAAAACTGTCGCAAGTCATCAATAGCCCTCTATATCGCATGCTTTCTTTTTGCAATAGATAGCTTTCTTCTCGAACTGACTACGCTATTTACCTAGCATGGTCTTAACTGCTTCACCGGACTACAATAATAGCTTACGTTTCAAAATTGATATATACTTTTATATACTTCTTTGGCCTTAACTACAAAAAAAGTGCTTAATTTTTCTTTGTATTAATGCACTTTTTCTTATTGTGTACAAGTTGTGTTCACTGTAGCTAGTTACATGTTAAATTTTGATCACGGAACTCAATTTTGTAGTCCTTAAATACATAAACCTAGTAATGTAACTGAGATCGTTCAATATTACCCTTAAGCAACACGCTATTTAAATCTCATGAGGTATTGAAACTTGTAAGCAAGAGTGTCAACTCAGTACGGGAAAGTTCAATCCTAAAATTTGATACAGTAAGCATGGTAGGTAAAAGAAACTTGTTCTAGAAGGTATAGCCCACACATTAAATAATAAGTACAAATTAAAACAGTGCCGCCTTCTTTAAAGTTCATTTGAATATGCGATACGCATGCGCCGTTGTCGCACTATATACGGTCCGTATAATGTTCCCTTTCGAACTGGTAATTGGGACTTCCGTTCTTTATTGAATTGTTCAGTTCTATCCCCGTTGCAATGGCGGTTTGTACACCATAATACGCATGGGAAATAGTTATTGTATGACAGTTATATGTAGTTTTTTAAATTGTTACAAGGATTATTAAATTATAAACTAGAAAGTTTGTTACTGTTTCACACAAAAACTACTGAATAGACTTTAATGCAACATTACAGTAGGTAATATAAGTGTATGCATAAGCTTGCATAGAATAGGTTAATTTATAGAGATATTGCTTAGATTAGTCTAAATATTGGGTTGTTTCGGTATGGTCTTAAGTTCTTAATTACGCGAAGACATCGCATGATGTCTGCAGTGAATTTATGAAAACGGAACCTGTTGGTAATAGAAGGACTGTCGAGTGTTCAACTTCTAATATTTTACCTAACATTTATTATCAAATTAATTCATACTAAATTCATTGTAAACAGAATAAGTAACTGCTCAAATAATCAACAATATAAACGGATTTTCATCTTTTTATAAATACTAAATATTCAATCAAAAATTTTTAAATTTAATTAAACACATTTAACCTAATTTACACTCGTAAGA
>JACEII010000677.1:3983-19353 GCA_014332785.1 Antheraea mylitta
AAGTAAATGAATTTAATACAATCAGATGGCTTTATAAAGCCTTTAAATTATATAGTTTAGCCAGCGTTGGTGACTGCTCACACTTATCTAACGATAATCCAAAAAATCACTTAAAAATAATATAATGTGAATAATGTTTATACACTATTTGTTATATAAAGTTCCACGCGGACGAAGTCGCGGGCACAGCTAGTAATTTCTATAAATTAATTATTATTTATGGTAACCCTAATTGTAATATATTTGCTTTCTGCAACTCCAATATAAAATCTACAACTCCAATATATCTAGGTAACAAAGAGCGTTTCTCATAACGACGTCCGTCGCAAGCTCAATAGCCGCAGACTTCCCATTGTAAAACGAAACCTCATCTATGTATTAGTATTGGAAAACGCGTTGCAAGACTTTATACGAGTTTGGAATTTTCCAATGAAAACACATCGAGTTAAGTATCTACTAGAAACGGTACAACGCGGATTTTATTTGTCACGTTTTTTTTTCTTGCGAACTGACTACGCTATTGCCCTAGCAATGTCTTAATAGCTTCACCGAACTACTGTTTGTCACGAATTTAATATAAAAGCGAAATTATAATATTTTGTATCTATTTGGTTAAAATTAACTATTGTAAATGTGAATTTGCGTGTGTTTGTTTGATCATCATGATTTTGCCTACACATTGTCACACGAACTGACATGGACAAGATTTACTTTAACGTGAAGAAAACCGCGGGATAAAATTACTTTATGATATTCAATACTCTCCCTTCTCTTCCCGCGAGCCCTTTGTAGCAGACTTTTGTATGAAATATGCCGTTTAAGATTATAATGGGGTGTAAGGGGTGGCGTATAACATCTAAAGACCTGAGACACCCAAGCCAACCACACCTGCACGTCGTGCACTCTGCTGAGCAACGAACGAGGCAATGGCGATAGCGGGGTGGTAGGGCTCTAAAGCCCAACTGGGTCGCGACCGCCATACACATAGTGGAAAAACCCGTAAGAGAGCGCGTAATTTTGCGCGTCGCGTTTCGGGATCAGCTGGTGTATATTCAATTTACCGGTCGACTTTCGGCGTGGCTCGGGTACCGATGGGATTCTCCGATAGTTCACCTCCTAAGAGAGCTGCATTGACCCGGCGGCCAGGGAGACCTGTAGAAACGGTTGTTCCGCTGGCCGCCCGCGGTACAGTACAGGGACCCAATCATGGATAACCATCATGGGTGGCTGCCCTACCATGCCGCGCATAATCTCGGGTAGGTTCGTCGTGCCGGTTGGTGACCTGATTGTGGTCCCGGCGACCTATTCCGGGGGGGGGGTATGGCGGCCCTTCCGTCCGCCGGGTCAATGCAATTCTTGCAGGAACTATAGTGAGCCGGCGATTAACATTGGTCACTTCTGATCTCCAAAGAAGGCCGTTCGCTCTTCTAGTTACTTAAAAAAAAAAAAAAAATATGACAGCGCAGACATCGAGTATGGGTTCAACAGCGGTGCACAACCCCTACACCGCTTTTACAATGGAGTTCATTAACATCTGCGGACTTCATTCTAACTTAAATGCCGTTCATCAACACCTCGAGACGGTTCAGCCTGAAATGCTCTTCTTGACAGAAACACAGATTCGCCGTCCGGCCGACACATCTTATTTACACTACCCCGGGTACTCGCTTGAAGAAAACTTTCAAGCCAAAGTCGGTGTATGTGTGTATGTACGGTCGAAGGTATGCTGTCGTCGTTTGTGCTGTTTGGAGAACCCTTCCTTCTCTGTCCTTTGGCTACACGTGGATTTGGGCACTCAGAGCCGTATCTACGTGTGCCTCTACAGATCCTATAAGGGCGATGATGAGACTACACGGCTCTTTGATTACTTGAGTAGGGCAGTAGATGACGCACAGGAGCAGTTTCACACTGCGGAATTGGTGGTCTTGGGAGACTTTAATGCACACCACGAAATGTGGTTGGGTTCCTCCAAGACGGACCATGCAGGACGACCTGCCCATGCATTCGCCTTAACACATGACCTGAGTCAACTAGTGAGTCAGCACACCCGGATTCCTGATATCACAGGTCATGCGCCCTCTTTACTGGACCTTCTGTTGACGTGTCATCCAACTAGGTATGATATGTCAGTCAATGCTCCCTTGGGCGCATCAGATCTCTGCCTAGTTGTTTCCTCTGTACCACGCGCTCCATCTCCTCCGAGCGTAAGTATCAAGGGCAAGGTATGGCACTACTCGTCAGCAGATTGGGATGGAATGCGGGATTATTTCGCGTCTATTCCTTAGCGGCAACGGTCTTTTGACGGAAAAGATACTTCAGCGATTGCCGACGAGATTAGACTTGCAATGGAATATTATATTCCTTCATCTGGGATCGTCGGTAATCGCAAAGGACGCCCTTGGTACAATCGTGAATGTGCTGATGCTTTTAGTAAGAAGCAAGCCGCGTATCGCGAATGGATCAAGGGCCGCGCTAATAAGGATCCTAATATTCATTTCCTCAAATCAGCCTATAACTCTGCCACCAAAGTCTGTAAGAGGGCCTATATTAGAGCGGATGTTCAGCGCATTGCACGCTTAGGTTATGAACTCGTAAGTTATCCGACTAATAGTCGAGTCTACTGGAGTCTGGCCAAAGCTGTGCAAGCCAACTTTTGTCATCCAAAGTTGCCGCCGCTGAGGTACTCTGATGAAACACTAGCCTACGAACCGCAAAAGAAGGCTACATATTAGCTAATCATTTTGCGGCTAATTCCTGGCTCGACGATCGAAACGCGCAACCGCCTACCATTCCTTGCTGCGGTGTCACTATGTCGGAATTAAGGTTCAGGCAGCGTGACGTTCTTAAGTAACTGCGATCGCTCGATGTCCGGAAGTCTAGTGGTCCGGATGGTATCCCAGCGGTTGTTTTAAAAACATGTGCAGCCGAGTTAGCTCCAATACTAACGCGCTTGTACCGCCTGTCTTACATCTCTGGTGTCGTGCCTCGGGCTTGGAGGGAGGCCAATGTGCAACCGATACCGAAGAAGGAGGACCGGTCAGATCCTAATAACTATCGTCCAATTGCCGTAACCTCAGTGTTGTGCAAGATCATGGAGCGGATCATCAACACCCAGTTTGTCCGCTACCTGGAGGATCACTCATTGATTAATGATCGACAATATGGCTTTCGCCAAAACCGATCAACGGGTGATCTTCTGGCATACATGCTGCATAGCTGGGGGGAGGTAATTGACAAACACGGCGAGGCCTTGGCAATCAGCCTCGACATTGCCAAAGCCTTTGATAGGGTCTGGCACCGTGGTCTTCTCTCCAAGCTTCCAGCGTACGGACTCCCCGACAATTTATTTTTTTTATTAAGTGGATCTCTAGCTTTCTGCATGAGCGCAGAATTCGTGTTCTTGTTGAAGGATGTGATTCGCAGCTCATATCAGTAAACGCTGGAGTTCCTCAAGGCTCTGTATTTTCACCTACTCTGTTTCTTCTGCATATCAATGATATGTTGCCTTTGGGCCGTATTCATTGCTATGCAAACGATAGTACCATCCATGAGTTACATTACAGCAAGCCTTCTTGCGGCCGGGGAGAAACAGAAAAGAGACGGCAGGAACTAGTCATTTAGCTCGACCGATCCTTGCATTGCATATGAATATGGGGAGCAAGTAATTTGCTCGAGTTTAATGCTAACAAAACACAGGTGTGCGCGTTTACATGCAAGACATCTCCATTTACCTCCTTCCTACTCTTCAGAACATCTCGCTCGCAATGCGAGACAGTCTCAATATCTTGGGTGTAGATATTCGCAGCGACCTTAATCCCAGGGACTACATCGGGAGCGTAATCTCCACTGCATCTCGGAGACTCGAAATTCTGAACAAGGTGCGACGGTTTTTCACGCCTGATCAGTTATATCTTCTTTACAAGGCACAAGTTCGGCCTTGCGTGGAATACTGTTCGCACCTTTGGGACGGTTCCGCCAAGTATCTACTGGATGCCTTGGACAGGTTGCAGAGACGGGCTGTCCACATTGTTAATGACGCAGACATTACAGAGTTTATAGAGCCGCTTCAAGTGCGCAGGGATATTGCCTCACTGAGCGTGTTCTACTGTCTGTATCATGGCGAGTGTTCTGCAGAGTTGTTCAATTTAATCTCTTCTTCTCCTTTTCACAACCGAATCACGCGCGCTGGTCTACGGAGCCACAGTTTTACGGTAAACCCTATATGGGCACGAACTAAAAAGTTCGCAACATCCTATCTTTGCCGTAACGTTAAGCTGTGGAACAATCTCCCGGCTAGTGTGTTCCCTCCTTCCTATAATATGGGGTCCTTCAAGCGTAACTTGAAGAGGCATTTACGCAGGCCGGCATGACAGCGACGACCGACGAAGGATGACGTATCTCTCGGCAGTCGCCGTTGTTTTTGGATTGCACTGTGCTTACTATCAGGCACAGTGCAGTCACTTTGCCGTGCTATTATATATAAAAAAAAATCATTTAGACTTTAGGGTTAGACATAAGAGTAGAGAATTTACTTAAGAGTTAAAATATTTGCTTTGCGATCGAGTTGCCTATTCACCATCTTGTTTGATTATTCGGCGTATAGCGATTGATCTTATAAACTGATACACATAGATATATCATTATGTCGTCAGTGACAACCGGTATGCAGTGGCTGCAAATTTCTCTCAGTAAACAAATATCTATCGCACATGACTTATGATAATACCTTGAGCTTGAAATGTTTACAAATGTCACTGTCAAATAGGTTATAATAAATATAATATAATTTTAAATGCGAAACTGGTGTTTTGATTTGATATTAGTTATTGAATTACATAATTTATAATACCCTCACTCCAACTATCAAAAGCGGTTATTTATCATAAATTATAATTTAAGTGCAATCGTTTTAATTATTGGGATGTTGTTGAGATGTTAATAAAAATTAGTATATATAATGCTTTATAAGGTCACTTAATGACAACCCGTCATATATGAGTAATTTCAAACTCCGATTGATATACAATTTGATGTTTTCCTACCAGTAAGTAATACGATAATATGTTGTGTGTATCTCAAATGTTCAAGTTTTCTCACAGTGTTTTTTTAACCGTTAGGGGGAGTTGGGGACCCTTGATACGATTTTTACTTAGACCCAATAAAAAGCGACCTATTGACAGTAACATCCAATTTAATATTTATAATCTATACAATATATATTTAGCTAACTTTTTAAAGTCTAAATAACTGTTAGGTTTAATCATAAAAAATATTAGAGCCTATTTACTAAAAAATGAAATTTGTATCAATGAACCCCAGGCGTGGGGTACATTGATACATATACTGGGGTAGTTTGATTCATAGAAACATTTCTACAAATTAAACAAGTTTTATTGATTTTTGTGATATTTATTTATTAAATACTTATTTTCCACTTTGTGCTAAATTATGTGTACATAAATTTAATCTAGTACTAAGGGAAATAAATGTTTTTACGCTTTTTATATAAAAATGGAACAAGTATACCCAAACAATAAACTGTGCCATGAAATATACTTAAACAATAACATATTGTATAATCATTCTTTATTTGGTCTAATCAGTCATAACTGGTTTTATACTTAAACGATAAAATAAAATAATTATTTTACTGACTTAATCAAACATCACTTAACAAATTTATCTTGAATTTGAATAGACAAGCTGTTCTACTAGTGCCTTTCTTTACTATAGGATTTGTTTAGTAGTCCGGTGAATCTGTTAAGACCTTGCTGGGTCAATAGGGTAGTCAGATCGAAAAAAAAAAGGATTTGGTAACTTCAACACAATATCAGAAATATTAACCAAAGCTTCGTCTTTTATATCAGGCAACACAAAAGTTCCAGTTGGTTTAAGCTTTACAAAAGAGACTAGAAAGTCGTTCTGGTTATCAGAGTATCTTGACACTATTTTTCCAACAAAATACTTATAAGGTTGCTTCTTTCCTACGTTAACTGAAGATCATTTACTGCGGTGGGGCGGTAAATGTTCGGGCAACACTTGTGTTCTCGGGTTTTCTTAATTTTATACTTCGGTGAAGTTGTGAAGACCTTTCCATGTTAACAGCATTTTCATTTCGAAAAAAAAAGGTTTCCTTAAAGTAATATTGGGGCACATTGATACGTATCAAAGTGCCCCGACAGTGCTTGCATCAATGTGCCCCTGTCTACTACAATCGAAATAAGTATTTTGTAAAAATTATAGCAATTAATAATAAAAGAAAATTAAATTTACATAATGTAATGACGGGTATGTACTTACTAATTATCTCAATATATCACAGGTAACACTAAATATATTAGTAGAATCACATCCGAAAGAAAACTACGAAAATTTTGTTGCGAACCTCAGAAACAAGTTTACACGTGCCAAGCGCTAATCGTCGAATGAATATTGCTCCTCTCTAGTGTGCGTGTAGGGTGTATGATTACCTTTCTATGTGTGGCGGACGGCTTCTCTAACGTGTTTCGTTTTCGATTTATATTGACTGTATCTATGTGCCCCATGTATCAATGTACCCCATCTCCCCCTACTAAGTGAATTGTTATATGTGTACGGGAATTTGGCCTTACGACGCTTAAACCTGCGACCATGACAACACTTTTCCGTCAATCCAAACAATACTATCATGATTTAATTTAAATAGTCATTATTCATCATCATCCACCTGTAAGAGACCTACTGCAGGGTCATAGGCTTCTTCCCTAACGAAGATATAAGCTTAATTTGATGATTAGCTGGTCTTAAGCTGGTCGTCAGTCTACGACATATTGGTGGTTTCAAAATCTAAAAAAATCACATTTCTATATTTTCTCATATACGTTGGCAATACTAAAACATTTTTCAAGCTCAGGCTTCCTCACTTTGCCTTCCTGCACCGTCAGCCGATAGTGATACTAATTTAGATTATTATAATGTACGTCAATTAAATACTTAAATAGTGTTTGCCAACAAAACGTCTTATAGCGTAATCTATTTTAGAGTAATAGTGTTATAAGTGTTAATTGTTTAGGGTTTGTGTTTGAATTCTTTTATTATAAATTCACATGACCTTTAGTGACATATGGATATATAAGTATATGTAGTTACCGGAAATTAGATTAATTAGGAAATTTCAATTTCTTTTCCTCCATCAAAAGCTGAGGCTCAATGTCTGATTCGTACTCAAATCGATCGACGTGATATCTGAATACGCTACCAAGCAACAATTACTTCAATAGGTTTGCGTCACAACGCTGCTTGGCACTGAGTTGCGACTTTAATTACAAAGTTATCAGTGTTATATCGATATTGATACAAGGTGCTGTGCGCCGGCGTTGTATAGTATGTGCGTGTAAAATGCGTCACTAAAACAGAAAACATCAACGGCCGCAAATATCGTGTAATTATATGGCAAAAAACAACACTCCAACCTGTATATACACTAAAAGGTATATATTCTTCGAAAACATAACAAAAAGAAAATATAAAAAACGTCGTGACTTTGTTATCCAAAACAGTTTTATTTAAAACCGGATTTGCCTTACGATGATCTTGTTATGAATAATTATTCGCTATAAAATCTCCAAGTAAACCAGACGTCATCATGACATCGAAACGATCGTTTACTCTGAATATACTTTTAATTTCCTTCCTCATATTATTAGTCAAAATTCCTCCATTCTACATTACTAATGAAACAAAAAAGTTCCTGGGTTATCCCCGCGACTCGCTACTGAACTTTACGGAGCTGACTGGAAAGTATGGATATCTGTCCGATGAGCATACAGTAGTGACCGATGACGGATATATTCTGACTGCCTTCAGGATGGTTAGTGCGAGGAGCTGTAGCGAAGGGAAGAAGAAGGTGCCTGTTGTGCTGATGCACGGGCTCCTCCAGAGTTCTGATTCGTGGATAGATTCGGGGCCGACTGCTGGACTCGCGTACCTCATCGCAGACGGCTGCTACGATCTCTGGCTGGGCAATACCCGCGGCAACTACTACTCTCGGAATCACCTCCACCTCGACCCTGACAAAGATCCTGCCTATTGGCAGTTCTCCGTCGACGAGATCGGATACTACGACGTGCCAGCACTCATTGATTACGTATTGAATAATACAAAAGTCGACAAAGTAAATTACATCGGCTTTTCACAAGGTGCAGGGACGTTCCTTATCATGTGTTCGGAAAGACCAGGTTATTGTGATAAAGTCAATTTAGCTATAGGCTTAGCTCCAGCTGCAAGACAGACACACACTACTTCTATATATTATAAGACGTTAGCTAAGACTATATTAAATCTAGAAAGTGTATTAACAAAAGTTGGTGTACATGAGGTTTTTGCAAAAGGTGCTTTCAGTCAGGAAATAGTAGCATTCTTTTGCCAGCTTAGTACAATTACAGAAAAACTCTGTGCGACAGGAATGGATTTATTCAATTCAGCGGAGTCTGTACATCCGAGCTCAGTAACTAATGAGACAACAAGGAATCTCTTTGGACATTTTCCTGCTGGGACTTCAGTGCAAAATATGGTGAGATACGGACAAGCGATGAAAATCAATAAATTTATGAAATTTGATTACGGAAGCAAAAAGAATCTGGAAATATATGGAAGTGTGAATCCTCCTGAATACAATCTTAGTGCAGTAACAGTACCAGTGTTGACTATTTACGGGAAAAACGATGGCCTCGTCGATACAAAAGATGTTAAATGGCTAACGGGCAAGCTGCCTCGAGTACTCGAAGCATTTCTAGTGAGAGATCCTTTATGGAACCATCTAGACGTTACATACAGCCAGTATACTAGTGAAATTATATTTCCTAAAATTAATGAGTATTTGGATAAATATACATAGTCGCATGCTCTTTTTATTTCCTTAGTGCAATACCATAAGGATGGGATTTGGGACTGTTTTTCCAATTATAATATTTTCCTACTTTTTGCTAACCACATTCTTAATATTAGTACAAAGCAGTGTAAACAATATTACCTTAAGGAAAATAGTGGAGCAATTAAAAACTTTAACGTATAAATTAAAATAAAATCCTTGTACTCTAAGATGATCGGCTTTTAAATGATTAATTGCAAATATTTTTATAACCTTGAAACACAAATCAAACAAAATACTTGTGACACGTTGCTATTATTTGTCTCGGTAGGGCGTCAACACAAGCTGAAAATACAGCATACACGTTCTTTGTTATTTTAATGTATTTTTTTAAATAAATTGTTTGCTTCAACCTTCATTAATACGAGAAAAACTATCATTTTCAATTCTCCACAGGTTAGCACCTCTCGTAGGTGGTAGAGCCACGCTGAATATAGATTATAGATAATAGCATTGGTTTTAGCATAAATGGGTCGGCTCGCTCGGGGTAGTACCACCCTCTTACAGAAAAGCGACGTAGAAGTAACAGTGCTTGCGATGTTGTCTTTCGTTCTGTCAGAGAGAGCACCGGAGACCCACCCCTTTCCGCCCCTCTCCGCTCTCCCCCCAAACAGGATGGGAACGCACTTGCGACTACCCTAGTGTTGCTAGTGTCTGTGGACGGCGGTGATCAAGTGATCACATCAGGTGACCCCACTGCTAGTGTGCCTCCGATGACAAAAAAAAATCTATACTTTGTTGGATTCTAACAACAAACCTGAACCATATCCGATGTTAAATGATGATATGTTCTAAGAAGGTAAACACGCTGTATCTAGAGGGGACTGTCTCAAAGTTTTCATCCACCATTATTTCATCACGGTGTTTTTCTTCAGCTAAAACCAACCAACTCAATAACAACACCGATCGACACAGTGTCTGATCACGCTATCAACTGAACTATATCATCGTTTGCTTTCTGCTCTGAATTAGCGTTGTCCAGAGTTTTCTGAAAAGATTTGTTATGTTATCGACACATCTGGTCATCTCCCCACAAGTTGCCCGACATATATCGTCATGTATAAAGGAATGGAGATTCATCAAACATACAGACTAGTGGTGCTTTTGTGTCGTTTGTGATGCTCTCAGGTATTTGAGTTTTTTTAATGTTTAGCTAACAAATTTTAAATCAGAAGTATGTATGAAACTAAGAGGTATAACAAAATTAATTAGTGAAATATTCCACGGTCAAGTTACTTCGTTAACATATTTTAAACTATATTCTTATTTATATTCGAAGTATGTAATTGCTTCCGTGGTAAACTGGTTTAGGCTAAAGCTATATACTGAATTCGCTGAATGACATACTGTTGACTGGAAATCGTTAACTAGCGAAACATTTTCCACAAATATTTTACATTGAATGGTTTTGTACAGTGTTTATTTCTCCAACATGATGAAATTATATGTATGGTGCATATAACCAGAATTAAACTATTTTTTGAAATGAAAACATGTTTAGGCGCGTTGAGCAGTATTTTTTGGCAGAAGATAAAATTATAATTTAGCATCATGACATGCTAGTAAGCGTGACCAATCGTATTTCGCTTGCGCAGCTTATATCATGTGCCGTGCACTCTTGAGCTGGTTACCAAAATAAAATCGGCTGGGTGCCTTAAGCGCTCGCCTTAGTAGTCCGGTGAAGCTGTTAAGACCTTGGTTGGTCAATAGCGTAGTCATTTCGAAAAAAAAAGACGCGATGCATAGTATAAGGGTCTGTGTACATAGAGGACGCTAAGCGAGAGAGATAGAGGGCTGCCGATGTTCCCGCTTTTCAATGCGGGAGAACCGGCCGTAGGTCTAAACGTGGAGGAGGCATCTTCCATCACATGCTCTCTAGTTGATTTTAAGACGGCAGAGGCGGGGGTGTTTGTTGCTGCATAAAAGAAATTCCCGTGACGGAGAGGCGGGGCCGGCCACAGCTTCAACATGAAATCAGGAGAGGGAGGAATAACCTTTTTCTCGAGAAGAGGGTCCCTCGTTCGAACATTTACGGGGACCTAAGCATGCGACCAGGCTCGTCATTAACCCACGACCCTGGTCCATATACGCGCAGACCGGCGGTGGGGTTTTAGCCGGTAGGAGTCCGGCATAACCCTCTCACTGTCCCCCGGCAGTGAGGGGGTATCCAATGTAGGATTTCTCCACTTAAAAAAAAGGGCCTGTGTACATATAATATCTGTATTTTTCAGCTCGTCATACGTTTGCTTGAGTAATAGACTTCATTAAAATATATATAATTATTGCTCCGAGTGCCAATATATATGAGAATAGCATTAATGCTAATAATTTCAATAAACAAATTATGAAAATTAAACACTATAATTACTATGACAATTCAAAACAGCATACATTTATCTCATTGTTTTGAGTGTTCACTTCTGCCGGTTTTTTTTTTATTGTTATGAGTTTAAACGCCTTTATTCAAATAAAATATTTATCAAAGTTTTTTTTTTGATTCGTAACAACATTCCTATGCCAGTTCAAACTTCTTAATGCAATCTTATTTTTTTTTCGCGGCGTCGCCTGTGTTAATATAAATTGACCTATTCTTAGGGCACAATTATGTATTTCTGTATGAAAATTGTTCTATGCTATTTTCTGTATTCCTAGAAACGTGTATTCAAAATTTCATGATAGCCGATTGAGTAGTTGAGATACGAAAGCGCAATAAGCAAACTCATTCGTTTTTATAATACTGGCAAGAATAAAACATTTATTAGAAGTTGTATACCTACTGCATCAACTTTACATACTGTTTATTTATATATCTGTGTTAATAGTACTTGGCAAGGTCATTTCCTAAATAACGTATTATATTATTCTGTGTCACATTTGGTAGTATGTTTTAGCGACTCTGCCCATAAGTATCCGTTCGTTGAACTGGAACCTCGACCTCTAGCCGGATCGTTGCAGTCAGGATGTTATTTCATTATCATTTGAAGGTAAGGTAAGGTTATAATACGTTTGGGATGTGGACATGAGTATGATGTCATGGACCCAGCGGAAGTGCAAATAAGAGAGGGAGCAGATTTTTTTTGTATATATATGTATATGCATGGCTATTTTTTTGAAGTGGAAATTTCTTTAGACGCGTTGAGTGATATTTTTGGCAGGAGATAAGGTAATGATTTTGCGTGATGACATCAAGTACGCGTGATAGTTTGTATTGCGCTTGCGCGGCTTGCGTTAGACTAGCGACTAGTATAGGGGACCGTGTACATCTTATATTATCTTATATGCTCCCATAATATATTTGAAGAATTAAAAACTATATATAAAGGTATATAAATATTATTTAGAGTAACAATAAATATAAAAAGCAAAAAAACGTTAATAACTCCAATATGCAAATTATGAAATTTAAATAATTCACACTATAAATCATTTAAAAATTCAAATGATAGCACAGTTTAAATTCCTTTGTTTTAAGTTTTCAATTCTGTCGGTAGTCCGTACCGCCTCGACTTTTTTTTTTAAATTGACTACGCTATTAACCTGAGAGGCCTTATCGGCTTCACTCGACTAATGAAGCAAGCGCTTATGGCACTAAGTCGATTTTTTGGCAACTATCAGAAGGGTGCACGTCATACCTCGGCTTAGTCCGCCTTGGCTACACAACATCGTAGAAACTAAGCTCAGCTTTATTTTTTGTTTTTTTTCGTGGGGAAATCCCTTATGGATACCCACCCTCCCGGGGGAGAAAGTGGGTTATGTCCGGCTCGCACGGACTAAAACCCCACGGTGTACCGTCAGACCGTAATTGTTGGGGCGGCAAGGGATCGTACTAGCTACTCAACCTTGTAGAGCCGCCCCAACGGTCCACCCGGCGGAAGGTGGTCGCCGGGCTCCTACCTATAGAGAGGCAGACTGGGTACACACCAGCTGCCTCCCCTCGTCTGCCGGACCTGTGCAATGAGGAGACGAGCTCCTCTCGCCCATCCCCTCAGGTCCGGCTACAGTCGCAGGAGGAGTTGGGCAAAGCGCCGCCTCCTCCTGCCAGTCCTCTGTTGGCGGACACGGCCACTTAGTGGGTCCACCTCACGGGCCCTCTCCGCCGCCTCCTTCTGCGAAATGACCTCCTCGCAGAAGGAGGCCATTGCTCGCCGCGCCTGTTCGCTGCCGAGCATGGCGGAGACCACACTCGGCAGTGACAAATTCCTTCCTACCGCCGCCGTTAGAATGCGACGCTGTCCCTCTCATGCAACACACTCGGAAAGAGTGTGCTGCGCGGTATCTTCCTCAGCACTGCACTCGTGACAGGCAGCGGTCGGCTCCCTGTGAGCGATCCGGTGCAGGTACCACCCGAAACAACCGTGTCCGGTCAGTACCTGCACCAGCCTGAACGTCAGAGAGCCCCACTCCCTATTAATCCACTCCCGTAGGACCGGGCGGACGGCGTCAACGGTGTACGTCCCAAAGCGCGCGTCCGCCAGGTCCTGCATCCACCTCCTAATTGCCCCCTCCCGCAACTCATGCCTCCTGACTTCTATCTCCCTGGGAGCCGGAGGCTCCCCACCACGTTTCCTCGCCGCCGTGAATTCGTACACAGCGGCGAGAACCCCTGCCTCCAGCTCCCAAGGAAGGGAGCCGGCAAGCGTAAAGGCCGTCGCCGAGGACACCGTGCGGTACGCCCGGATCGCCCTCAGTGCCACTGTGCGCTGCGCATAACGCAGCGCGCGCACGTTATCGACACCGAGGGCGTCTGCCCACACCGGTGCCCCGTAGGCTGCCATCGCCCGCACGACTCCCATATAGAGTCGACGACACCCGGCACCCGGCCCCCCTACATTGGGGAGCAACCGGCCGAGTGCCGTCGCCACCCCAGCAATTCTTTTTTTTTTTTATGCCAAAAGGCAGCAAACAGGCAGACGGTCCATCTGATGTTAAATGGTTACCGTCGCCTATGGATAACTGCAACACCAGGGGTATCGCTGTTATGTTGCCGACCTTGGAGAGCGTGTTTTAATCCCTTTTTGAAGAGCCCCATGTCATAATCCTGGGGGATGTAGTCCGGTAAAGCTGTAAAGACCTTTCCAGGTCAATAGCGTAGTCAGTTCGAGAAAAAAAAAACACAGTACCAGGTAACTCATTCCACAACGCCAAAGTGCGCATAACTAAGCTTCTAAAATACCTTACGGTTGTTGCCATTTTGCTGGGCTTTAGCGTATGTGGATGAGCAGCCAGCCAGCGGCGGGTGGGGCGCGTTTGGAAAGGGGATGAAGGCACCATATGAAAAAGTTCTTCAGAACACTCTCCGTTGTACATGCGATACAGAATACACAGAGACCCAATGTTTCTGCGAAATTCTAGTGAGTCTAGACCGCATGTCAGCTCGGGATCGTCAACAATGCGAATAGCTATTTAGCCTTACTTTCCAAATGAAACCGGAACTGCACATCGCTAGATATGTTGAGACCAAGGATCCCGATATTGCTAGAGATGTTTAGAGAAGTGCCCTGAAACTTAGGCGCTATAACAAATGGGGTCTTTTTCGTAGAAAACGTACAAACTTGTGTCTTTGATGGATTGAACTGGACAAGGTTTGCCTCTCCCCAATCGGAGGCCCTATCCAACGATCTTTCAATCTCTGACACAAGTTTAGTCTGGTTTTGCTCCAATAGTACCCGAGAGATATTCGCACGGCCCGAATATACGGCATCAGCGGTACTGTCGTCTGCATAGCAATGCATATTGGGGATATCCAATAGATCATTGATATGCAGAACGAACAGTGTAGGTGACAGCACAGAGTCTTGTGGGACACCGGCGTTTATTTCCAAGGCATCAGAGGTGTGGCCATCGACCATAACTCTTATCCTACGTCCGGACAAAAAACTCGATACCCACGTGCAAAGATTCTCACAGATACCGTAGGCTTGAAGTCTGGAGATGATAGCCTTATGCCAGACCCTGTCAAAAGCCTTTGCGATATCTAGGCTAACTGCCACAGCTTCTCCCTTACTTTCTATAGTTTCAGCCCATCTTTGTGTTAGGTAAACTAGAAGGTCACCAGCGGACCGGCCATGACGAAAGCCATATTGGCGGTCACTGATCAGCTGGTGCTCCTCAAGATACCTTAACAGTTGTATATTGATGGCTCGCTCCATCACTTTAGAAAGAAGTGAGAGTATCGCAATAGGTCTGTAGTTATTGGGGTCCGACAGATCACCTTTCTTGGGTATAGGGTGTATATTCGCTATCTTCCAAGAACTAGGAACCTGACCAATTCGCGGTCCGAGCCCCGCAAAATGGGGCTCGAAACGCCAGCGCCCGTCCAGGGTGAGGCCCAAGTATTTCATTTGGGCCCCCACCCTGATCCGGACGCCTTCCACCATTATGTGGGCCCCAGGTGGTGGCCCCCGCCGAGGCCCATGAAAAAGTATGGCCTCGGTCTTCTCGAGGGCCGCCCTGAGGCCCAAC
>JACEII010000678.1:0-15355 GCA_014332785.1 Antheraea mylitta
ACTTGCATAATCTTGCAGAATTGTTAATTAATAGTAATTGCTTCGACTTCCATAGTTTGACATTTAAAGGGCTAGATCTCGCTACTCTACACGCATAATTGTATGTATATTTCAGATACATACATTTCAGACACATAAATAACAATGATTTTATGTAGAATTGATGTACGTAAATAATATTAATTTGTTCGTTAAAATTTCTCTTTGTGTTACTTAAAACATGTAGCAGAATTATAAGTAAATGGTAATTGATTTGATTTATATAGTTAGTCTTATAAATTATATAGTTCAGGCCTATAAAAGGCAAGATGTCGGCGTTATCTACGCATTCCTTTGTAAAGAGTACTGTAAGCCGTAACTCTGGCCAAATAAAGAGTGAAAGTAACTACGAAGTATTTATTGGCATCCCGACTGCATCGACTACGTGTTATACACCTGCTAACAAAGTACATTACAGCTTTGAATAAGTCTATGGATTAACCTTATAAATCTATCTTGAAAATTAATCATATATAAACACTAGCTGTTATCCGCGGCTTCGCACGCGTTTTTTTAAATATATTTAAAATTGTGATTACACATCTAGTGTAAATTACAATAATACTATTACAAAAATATTTGTATCACACGCACATCATCTACTGTAACAGGTAACGTGTACATTATGTATGTGAATACTAATAGTGTATCGAATGGGATGGGATTATGATCAGCCACATAACTGGAATTTTAAACTATATATCACCCTCAGTGCTCACACTATATAAGAAAATAATGAAAATATGAAGCTACACATTATCGAACAATATTAAATAAAACAGCTAATTAGTTACTTATTTGCCCGTAAAATTCCCGTTCAAATATTACTTGTAGTCCGGTGAAGCTGTTAAGCGTAGTCATTTCTAAGAAAAAAAAAAACATTCAAATAGGTCCAGTCGTTTCGGAGATTACCCGGAACAAATAAAAAAGCAGACATATCGACAGAGTTAAAAAAAAGGTTGATGTTTGTAGCATCACAGATTGTATTCACCAAAAATAATTTATTTTAATATAAATTACACTCACTTTACTTTTATAATAGGTAATATATCACAAATAAAAAATTGGCAACAAAACTAATGTAGAATAGAGTCAGAGTGTTTGGCGGGATTTCAGTCTGTCATGTAATGGATTTTATATTTTTTTCATAATATTGTGTTACATGATTCTATATCGTGTAGAAATTGGTTGCGTATTATATAATATCGTTCGTTTATTTTGCATAAGTGAAATGAATGAAAAATAAAACCACGAAGCATTAATTCTATGGTCTTGAAGATTAAGAAGATAAAAAATTACGTTATATTATGTAGAGGATTCGGCGTTTATACCTTTATATTAACTTGGACATAGAAGAAAACTAACTATATTGACAACTTCAGAATTGGCAGTATGGATTAATTCCTTCGACTGTCTTATTGGACGAATATTATTACTACTAAACTTTCTGAATAACAACACAAAATAAACTTAAGAAATGTTTGCGATATAAACGCAACACGTATAATTAAAAATCGAAAACAAAACTAACGTAGACTAAACTTTTTGAATAGGAATACAAAATAAACCATGAAAATATTTTTGATAGAATGTTATCGCGTTACCATGGCAACGCGTATAATACTGACATTAACACGCAGCGGAAGCTTCCAAAGTAGCCCGATTTTGAGACATTCTTCATTAGTGCTCAGCTCCTTTTGGTTTTAATAGTATATGTAGCCTATAGCCATCCTCGATAAATGAGCTATCTAACACTAAAAGAAACTTTTAAATCGGATCGGTAGTTCTTGAGATCATAGCGTTCAACCAAACAAACAAACAAACTCTTCAGCTTTATATATTAGTATAGATATAGATAGGAGGGAATTGAATCATCGTTTTCCAATATATTTCTACGCAATCTTTTAAAATAAATAAATAAAATTATAATAGGGACTTTTTGATGGGAACTGGCTCTATCATGTAGTGGATTTTATATTCCATATAATTCTTTTTATTTTTTTTTCGAACTGACTACGCTATTGACCCAGCAAGGTCTTAACAGCTTCACCGGACTACTAAGTCGAGCGCTTGCGGCACTTGGCCGATTTTATTTGGGCAACTAGCTCAAGGGTGCACGTCATACCTCGGCCTGGGCTGCTGCCCGACACGTGCCATTCGCGACCTATCTGAGCTGAGCTAAGCTAACTATTCATCCATATATGAGTTGTTGGAGCATATATGTATACCAAGCATACATACCTCAACAACTCCTATATATATATATATTTCGTATCGGATAATTTTCCAAACTATTTCAGTTCGATAAGGGAAAGAAACAAAACCCTTCCACATTCATGTGTAGACGTGTATGCGTGCACGTGCGTGGGGATGATATGTGTACTGTTGTTGCAGTGATGTAAGATTTTGTGTCACTGTACCATATTACGAAATATAGAGTCAAATAACATAGGATTCCATATAATCCTATGTTATTTGACTCTATATCTTGTAATATTGGTGGTGTTTTATGTAATACAGTCCGGTTATTGTGCAAAATTAAAATGTATCAGAAATAATATCACGGAGCATGGATCCTGAAGTGATAATAAACGATTATAATAAATGTACGTTTCGGACAATTTTCCTTACAAAATCCGCTAATTCTTTAACAAAAATGAGGGTAAATATATAGTGAGACATGAAACCTCACAAACTATCCTCGAGTCATTGGCAACCAACACACGTAGTGCGAGCCCTTGATCTCCCATCCTATGTGTTCATACGAACTACTCATAAATATGCTGAAGCCTGCACGATTCTTTATTCCTTCCTTACTTAATATTCTTTATATGGAATAGCGTAGTTTAAAATATTAGTTAGCTTTAGAAAGGGATTAGGAATCGAGATAATAGCATTTTTTTTTTTTCGGAATTGCCTACGCTATTGACCCAGCAAGGTCTTAACAGCTTCACCGGAAAAGATAATAGCATCAAATTATCGGAGAGTAGTATAATAGATATTTTAGATACTTGTAAATTACGACTTATTTTACAACAAAGTCTGTCAGTTTGTCTGCTCACGATAACCTTAATCAAAATAAATAAAGTAATACACGCACGTGGAATTAATAATGTATGACGGAGACAAAGCGGACCAGTAGTTCCTGAGATCCCCCCTACAACGTCACAAACTCACAAACTTTACCTCTTTATAATATTCTAATAATAAGATTAATAATTCTGTATTATTTGACTCTATATTTTATAATATCTGTGGTCATTCACGTAATATAGTTCAGTTATTGTGCGTAAATAAAATGTATGGGAAATAATATTACGGAGCATGGATCCTGACGTGCCACAAGAATTCCCTGGAAAGTTCTAACAAGGCGGCCACCATCTTGTTATAACATTGAAATGATCGCAATAATCATGTAATAATATTTACAAAAAAGGAAGAATTGATTACAAGTTTGCTAAAAAATAATAATGCATACAATAAAATCCATAAAGTATCCAGAGGTCACTCGTAAAAGATACGGTGAAGGGTCAATCAATTACCAGTGAACCAAATAAAATCGCAGACAGCACTGGACGTGATACACGGCGACACACCGGTTTGTTAACCCCTCGGGGTTTTATTTCTCATATCGACTAGACTCGGCACATATGTCAGGCTTCACTACAGACCGCACATGACTCAACGTAATTAATCGGGTTAGTGTAACGCATATTTAAGTTACACAAGTAACTATTATAGTGCGACTTGCCATATATGACACTAGCCTCTACCCGCGACTTCGTTCGCGTGCAATAGATATTTTGGGCTAAGGTTAACACGCAGCGGAAGCTCTCAAGAGGAAAAAAAACGATTTTTTAAACATTCTTCATTGGTGCTCCGTTCCTATTGGCCTTAGCGTGATGATATATAGCCTATAACCCCCCTCGATAAATGAGTTATATCACACAGAAAGAATTTTTCAAATCGGACCAGTAGTTCCTAAGATTATCCCCTACAACTTCACAACGTCACAAACTTTACCTCTTTATAATATTAGTATAGATATCTTAACACTATTGTCTACTTTAAATTTAATGCTTTTGTGACTATTTTGTTACTTTCGTCTATTTACAAAATACACTATACAGTCCCGAAGACAAAAAAAAGAATTAACGAAATTGGTGGAGTCGTTCTGAAGTGATGCGCTTACATACATCCGGCAATTGATTTTTATTTATATAGATTTTTTTAATTACACTATTATTTAGGTCAACTCTACTTCCCGATAAAGATAAATGTTTGTTTCTCTGAGTTCGATTTTTTGGTTATGCAAACAAAACAAATCATTTTTTCACGAAGAAAATATTTTATAATATTTACTATTCATCCATACTGTACGCAAGTGAGGTGGATCTTATTATATAATCTGATAGCTCCTTCACATTCTACTGTGATAGTAAATGTTATATTTTTACGAAGCACTCGAATGTTCATATATTTATATTGTAATTCCCGAGATTACCCCCTACAACCGCCACGTCAGAAAAATCACACACTTTACCTCTTTATAATATTAGTAGTATATATAATTATATCTTTGAATGTATAGGAAATGAAATTATCAGGACATGTATTCACCCGCACATGGTGATCCTCCTATTTCTTTGTAGATTTTGTGGCTTAGGTTTTTTTTTATTCTATTCTGCAAACTCTTGGTCCGCACCTTTTTTTGCTTACATGTAGTATTTTGTATACGTAAAAATCGTATCCGTGAACGTATTTTTTTTATTAGTAATTGATCAAATATTAACTTTTCAATTATTATTAACTATCTTTGGTTTAATGACGTTATTATTTTTATAGCGCTTGCATTTCCATTCTTTATGGCCATTTTTAGGTTGTAATCCACAATATCCCGTGCCGGAGCTTCCACGGCCCGACGAATGAACCTACTTATCGCGTCGTCAGCATTGTGGCTTAAGTTGGCGATCTTGTTAACAGGAGACTAGTGTATACACACCCTAGGTTTTATTAAGGTTTTCTAGTGATTTTTACCAATTTTTATCAACATAGTTACACTCAGAGCGGCTTTCAAGTTGCGATATTCAAACGTAATATGTTTTTTGATAGAGGACAGCACTTGTGCTTGTTTAAAGTTTTATTAAAATCGGTCCAATTTATCAAAAGGTAAGTAATATAGTTTTAATGACGATGCGGCGTAATTACGAGAGACAAGTGAACGGACTTTATACATTGAGAAGAATTTATTAATCAGTGTTTCTTACATAAGCTTACACGCAGAAGGCCATGTCCGTGTGTTTCAATATATGTGTTTCAATACATATATATATATATATATATATATATATATATATATATATATATATACATATATAAGAATAGTTAGCTTAGCTTAGGTGGGCTCAGATAGGTCGTGAATTGCAGGTATCAACAGCCCAAGCCGAGGTGTGCTGTGCACCCTTGAGCCAGTTGTAAAATAAAATCGGTTGAGTGCCTTAAGCGCTCGCCTAAGAAGTCCGGTGAGGCTGTTAAGTCCTTGCTAGGTTAATAGCGTAGTCAGATCGAAAAAAAAATTTCCAAGTCAACATAAGAATACGGAACAGTGAATATTTTTTTATAGGGTTTAGATCGACTGGTTTGACCGGTGGAATATCAATCCAATGTACCGAGTTTCCAAACCCGACGATTTTTTCAAAATTCGCGTACATTTACTAATTTTATTGGGAACACTTTCGGTTGATAGGGAAGGAAAACATCATTAGGGTAACCTGAACCTGAGAAACACTCTTGTAATCTATACTAATATTATGAAGAGGTAAAGTTTGTGACGTTGTGATGTTGTGTCGTTGTAGGGGGTAATCTCAGGAACTACTGGTCCGATTTGAATAAGTCTTTCAATGTTATATAGCTCATTAATCAACAATGGTTATAGGCTATATCATCACGCTAAGATCAATAAGAGCGGAGCACAGATGAAAAATGTTTCAAAATCGGGATGTTTATTCTTTTGAGAACTGCTGCGTGTTAGTGTTGGTGTTAGTGTATCTATTCCACGCGAAGAGAGAGGCTAGTACCAGTATATGTGGAAACAATATAGAACTATGAATTACTTGGAATCTGATGTCGTGGGCTGGGGTGATGATTATGCCAATACCTTCCTTCAAAAAAAAACTTATGGCCCTGCAGTCACTAAAGTGTTCATCATGATGATGATGCTAAGAATTAGCTTTTGACCAGAATGTCACCTGATGTTAAATTACGATGTAGTTCTTCTTCCTTTTCCTATACTTAGCACCACAACATCATCTAATCACAAATCACGTATATTTAACCAGATCATATCAGAAAAGCTTTATTCAATTAAAACTCCAAGAATGATACACAATGACAACTTTACCACCGATTCGGAAAACAAACCAATAACCCTGAAAAGCCAGTAAGAAGTCCGACCTGATTTTTGTTTTTTTTTTCTATATATATTTTCGTCAATATTATACACGTCTTTGTCAAGAGTTATATTTTAATGGATATCCAGAAAGGAATGTCACATCCAGACATCGCTATCATGTATTTCATAATATTTCCAATAGTGATCCTTATAATAACCTTTAGAAAGAAAGACCTGTCTGAAATGGACCTACCTATTGGTGGAAATTGCTGTAAATATAGATATGATTAGCGATAGGAGTTAGAACGGAACTTACTGGGTCTTGGCTGGTTCTCGGCTTCCACCACAATACAACACTATTTATACACTGATTAATATCGTCCCGGTAATTATCATAGTCTGATGATATGGTAAATAACTAGATATAAGTTATTGTATGTAGGGTGCAAGATTGCGTGCGGTTTTGTAAGCGGTTAGGCGTAGAAGAGATGGCGCGAGCGGCGTATTTTGCGTTCCGTTCTTTTTGGAAAGGAAGGGGTTGTATATAATACATAGATAATAAATAGCGTGCGAAAGTATAGATCAAAGATACGGAAGCGGGAAGAGGAAATAATATATAATAAAAATATAATAAAATTACCACCTATTTTCCCTTCAAGGGTTTAGGCCCTAAGATGACCTTACAAAGAATGTCTGAGAAAGCGAGAATAATAAAAAAAACAGACGAAAATCGCAAATGCTGAAAAATAAAAACTTAATAGAAAACTTTATATATTGTAAAAGAGAATCATCTCTAAAGACAGATTGCATAGTAATGCACGACAGGATATTAACTGTCAGGCAGCTAGCGTCATATCCGGCGCTGTGACTACTTCCGTTTCCGTAACAACGGACATCGGGCCCGGAAACTGGCATGCAGCAGTGATTTATGGAATTGTGAACGTATTGTTCAATGAACTTGTCGGGAAGGAATAGGTGGAACCAATGAGTGGGATTGAAACATCCAATTTCATAGGGTTCACTTATTTTAAACAATGGAAATATAACTTTTTTAATTATGACAGACCCTAGATCCTATAGCCCACAGCACAAACTTAAATAGAGTAACTGAAAATCTAACAGGCGTTACCGTCACGGTAGTTTGCATAGTTGTTTTTTTTATTCTATTTAGGGACCTAAATTTACAAAACATTAATCTTTATAATTACAAAGCGACATAAAACTAATATAAGAATAGAGATAGAGAATAGAGAAGATATAAAATGTCGGCTTCCATACATGTAGGTTTCGGTAACAGCCCAAGCCGAGGTGTGCCGTGCACCCTTAAGCATTTTACCTGAATAAAATCGGCTGAGTGCCTTTAGCGCTTGTCTTAGTAGTCCAGTGAAGCTGTAGAGGCCTTGCAACGCCAATAGCGTAGTCAATTAGAAAAAAAAATCGGCTTCCACACATGTAAGTGCAGCAGCTATACTATTAAAAATGTCTTGATATATTTTCCATTACATTGGGATTATATTATCATAATTTTTCATTGAATCAAGATAAGTAACAAAAAAAAACACAACCTGTATACTTATTTTGCAACACCTCAAAGGAGTGAGTACTGAATCGTATCAAATTGCGATCACCCCTCTCTCCCTTTATATTGCCAATTTCAAATGATCTCTTTGCGAAAATAACAACTTTGGATAAAAACCTGTGTATATAGAAGTGTATTAGGTATTGTGTTGAATTCTTTGTTAGTAATAGCAGTGTAAATGTACGACGTTAGCGGCGTGCTCGAATCGAATCTAGGCTTGTGTTAGCTACCCACTTCCGGTACCACTCGTCATTCAAGACTCGAGATACTAGCGCTACATATTAGAGATACGCATTGATACTAGCGCCAAGCGCCAACATATAAGAGAGACACATTAACACTAACGCCATTTTATTAAAGATACATAAATGAGAATTATTATAATTATATAGTTTTCAATGAGTCATTTCAATAGGAATTGATATTGTTCATTTATTACTTGCACAACATTAGTTTTATGATATTAATAGTAATTGCTTTGACTTCAATAGTTTGACTTATAAAGGGCTATATGTCTCTACACACATACACATATTTCAGATACATAAATAACAATGATATAACAATGATTTTATATAGAATTGATGTACGTAAATAATATTAATTTGTTCATTAATTATTATCTTTGTGTTACTTTAAACATATAGCAGAATTATAAGAAAATGGTAATTGCTTTGAGTTATATAGATCGTCTTATAAATTATATAGTTCGGCCTATAAAAGGCAAGATGTCAGTGTTATCTACGCAATCTTTTGTAAAAAGTACTGTAAGCCGTAACTCTGGGCAAATAAAGAGTGGAAGTAATTACTTAGTATTTATTGGCATCCTGACTGCATCGACTATGTCGTATACAACCTGATAACACTTGCTTTATAGCCGGAGGCGGCTACGATGGGTGTGCGGAAGTGAAGTCGATCGACCGATAACGGCAATGATGGCTACAGAAACGCTCTGTTTAAATAATCGACGGGTGACGAGAATTCCGAAATCACATCTTAACATATTTATTATAGACACTTTCGTTCTTACTCGCAATATTGTAAATATTTATTTAAGATTCTTTAAGTATATTTTATTATAATAAAAAAAACGAGTGTGCTTAAAATCATGACTGAAGTAAAACTTCTTAAGCTTCATCTATATATATGTACATGTATATGTTTTAGGTGTGTATATATGTATTAATATTCTATGATTATTTAAATTTATTATTATCAATCAATCAAAATCAAACCAAAAATATTTTATTCAGTTTAGGCCCTAATAATGCACTTATGAACGTCAAAAACTACCACCGGTTCGGAAAACAACCCAGTCATCGAGAAGAACCGGCAAGAAACTCGATCGGATACATTTTTTTTTTACATATATTTCCAATACATCATACAATAGCTTTTAGTGGATGCACAGAAAGTAGTCAATTCCAGACATCACTATCGTTCACATACTGATTCGCTCTATAATATCATTTTGTTTCTAAAACCCACTTGAAGTGGCTCTTAAATTTACAGACCGGCAAATCGGTAACATGTTTTGGGACTTTATTGTAAAAACTAACACTATTACCTAAAAATTATTAGTGGTTTTGCTAAGTCTGAAACATGTGACGACCAGTTTATTACAGTTTCTACTATTTACATTATGCCGGTCTTTTACTAAATTCAGTTTTTCAAAGTTTTTACGGACATATGGTCCATTAAATTATCAAGAATGTATTGAGAGGGTAGAGTTAAGATACCGAATTGCTGGAACTTCGTTTTTAATGATTCGCGAGATATTATATATTGCTCGAACTGCCCGTTTTTATAATAAAAATATGGTATCTACCTCAGCAGCCGTACCCCACAGCAAAATACCATAAGACATTATGCTATGGAAGTAAGCGAAGTAGACTAATCTAGCAGTGGCAATATCTGTAAGCTGGTATTCACCAGCTTACTTCCCAAGTCAAGCGTGCGTAAAGAACTTTTACTTCAAAAAAATCTAAGCGTTGAAATATGTACTACATGAGAACTTATTTAGATTCCGGGTACCACATGATTTAAAACCATTATAATGGTGGTAAATAATAGCTGTGATAAATAGCACTTTAGATGTACCGTCAGTACTCCGACCGACGCAAGTAAACATATAATCATTGGACTACTGGACGTACATCGTGTTTATGCAATACCCCCAACAATGAATTTAAAATGTGATTTATAAACTTAAGAACGGAGAGCTAAAATACTCACCTGGAGTTATAAAGTTGTCTCGTTTAATAATCGTAAAATTTATGAAACTGTAAACATAAACATAGGATCATCCGTCGTCAAACGAGCGTCGTCTCTAGAGATTGGAAAATTTATCTGAAAACCAAATTTCATTACTTAAATCATGTTTTATCTTTGAACGAAATATTTTAATTAACGCCAAAGTAATTATGATATCGAACTTTAGCATACTCTTATTATTACGCTGTCACCCTAGTAGGGTAGACAGAAGGAGCACCTCCTGTGTGATTATATATGCTACTTATTCAATGATTCACAAAATTATTATAAAACAATCTACGAAGCTATAAAAGAAAATATGAAAGTTAAATCAAAGCCAATATAGTGATTATAAGGGGTTGGCAAGAAAGTCATTTCGGTTTTTTTAGTGTGAAATAATACTCGATTTTTTCTATACAAAAAAATATCTTGAATTAGTTAAACTATCTTCCCTTCTCTTCGATGATATTTTCCACCTTTCTGGTAACTTCGTGATCCCGCGCTGAAAGAATTCTTGCTCCTTAATAGTAAAAATTCAAGTAAGTGCGATTTGAGGCCATTGTTATCACTGAAAATTTTATCATTTTAATCAATATTTTTATAGCCTACAATAATCAGGTAGTGTCTAGTTAAAACGTCAATAAACAAATATGTTGAAGCTATACTGCACCTTAGGTACGCGAGCGGTGAGACGGGGGAGACGAACGGACTGTCAGAAGCACATGAGATAAAATATCTAAAGAGGTATGTTAAAATATCTAACATTTTTAGATGCGTTATGCGTTGAGATTTTATATTTCCAAGAATTAAAGATTCGTTTCATTCATATTTCTTCTTTCTTGGTATTTATTTAGAAATCATATTGGACAAAACCAGATATTGGATATAATTATACTCATATATATACAGCTTCTTAGTTATGCTTTGATATTGTAATACCTGTCTAAAGCTACGAATCTCATGTGAGTTTATCCTACCTATTCCCCACTTCCTCGCGTATACCTAAGGTGTGGTACAGCGTACACTGTCAAGGATTTTTTTTTTAAAGTAGTTTAGAGATATAACATTTTACTCGTAAAATTGTATATTCCATTTTTTATATTGTTATTGGTATTTGATTAATTATAAATCTTTTCCCAAATTAATGACATTACTCCTTGATCCTAAGTTACGTTATAAATACAAACATACGTTTGTTTGCAACGCTTTTACGTCGTCGCTACTCAACCGACTAGCTTGCAATTTTTCATATATGTTGTCAGAGGTACAGAGAAGGACATAGGGTGGTATTCATCCAGAAAAAGTACTATTCCCAGAGGAGAATTCATAATTACACTGACGACAGCGTAACCGCGAGAAAAAACAATTTAAAATATCAAAACATATTTGCCTATTAAAAATTTATTTAGCCCCTAACCTTGAAGTTAGCGATTGTATCAAAAGCATAAATAAAAAAGGTTTTCATGCTACCCCAGTACGTAGAAATTATAATGATTACCATCTAAACAAAATGTAAAACCCGCGTTGAAAGCTTTCAGCCCCGCAATAACTAAAACTAAGAGAGACGGTCGGCCATTTTGTTAACAATGGAATAATTCAGCCGGCCTCATACTCTCCGCTGCAGAATAATATTTGCATAATATCCAAGGCCTAGTTACCTTATAACGGGTAGTTTTTTTTTTTTTTTTGAAACGCTCTCAGTTACACCGGAGATTTTTTTTTTCGTAGCGCGTTAGTAAAATTGCTTATATCTGTCTCGGGAAAATAATTTCTCAATCCAATCGTAACTTATTACACATTTTAAATTGCGACGCGAATAGTTGCTTATCTTTCGTGAGAGAGAGACCTGTCTCTAGATATATTTGTATAGATGATACTAAATGTGTTTGCAGATGTATTTTCTTTAATTTTTTTCTTTTAATTAATTGAGTTTAAAATTACTTTAATAAAGTTAATTAATATTCAATGTAAAGGTTAGAACTTTCAAATTTGTTGTTCAATAAATGTTTTGTGCCATTATTCACACATCTGAATGTAATTGAAAAACGTTTGATTGTTGACCGATTTTAATGAGATTTTTTATCCGTAAAGTATATAGCATTTTATAATTAACACACAATAACCTATTAATAATACTTTTAGTTTTGATAATAAAAAACTTAAAGATCCAGTGTCATAATCTTTGTCCACGATGAATTTCGAAACAACTAAAACGATCTTCATGAAAGTTGGCATTTATATATAACTAGCTGTGCCCGCGACTTCGTACGTATGGAACCATATGCAAAAAACAGTGAACAATAAAATCATCTAAATGTATTAAGTCCATTTACTTATCTACTTTTCTCTCGTACTTACGACGGGTCGTCATTAAAATTACAATGACTTGATAGAGTGAACTGATTTTAATAAAATGAAGACTAAGTTATTCTCGAGGATATGCTTTATAATTTTCTTGGTGTGGTTTTATCGCTAACCCTGTACTTGAGCAGTGATGCGTGTTCATACAATCAGACAGATAGACGGATTTTTCTAAACACTATTAAAATTATTACACATTCCTAGACACCTGTAATTTTTTTTTCTAAAATCGAAAATGTACAGACACATCAGATTTACATTGTTATTTAATGTATAGATATGGATGTGATTTGGAGATCTTGGAAAATATTATATAATATTAGAAACAGCTAAAATTAGGTTAGCTTATTTTGAAATATAACAGCTCATATATTAACAAGTGAAGAAGTTCGTACCATTTATTATGCTTGAGTGTCGACCGCTAGGCAGCTACTCATATAATTAAAAACACACACAGAACACAGCTCCCAAAAGAAACAAAAAAAATGTACAAAGAATACACAGCAGAAACAAGGTAATGAGTAACAGAAGCCTAATAGAAGCCATGTGTGACACGAAATAAAATTATCCTTAAAGGCGGATTCCATAGTAATGCATAACACGATATTAACTGTCAGTAGGTAGCTGACACACGGGTATACGAACTGAAATAGTTTAGAAAAATTACCCCGACATAAAATACATTTAAGTGTTGTAGAGGTATGTGCAATGATATAATATTACATATATTTGTAATGTCATTGAAGTATGTTTGCTTGGTACACATATATATTACAATAACTCATGTAAGCATTAACACGTAGCTTAGCTTAGGTTAGCTCACGAATTGCATGAGTCTTTATGGATACGTCATCCACTCGGGGGAAAGTGGGTTATGTCCGACTCGCACGGACTAAAACCCCACAGTGTACAGTACCGACCGCATTGTTGGCACGGCAAGGGATCGAACTACGCTATTCCCCTTGGATAGCCGCCCCAACGGTCCGCCCGGTAGAAGGTGACCGCCGGGCTCCCTCATAATAGGGATACAGACTGGGCACACACCAACTGCCTTCCCTCGTCCGCTAGACCTGTGCAATGAGTAGATGGCCCCCCGAGTCATCTCCTCAGGTCCGGCTACGGTGGCGGGAAGAGTCGGGCATATCGTCGCCTCCTCCCGCTGGTTCTCCGTTGGCGGAAAAGGCCGCTCAGAGGGTCATCTACGCGGACCCTCTTCGCCGCCTCCTTCTGCAAGATGACGTCCTCACAGAAGGAGGCCATCGCATTCCACGTCTCTTTGTTGCCGAACATGGCCGAAACCACGCTCGACAGCAACAAATCAAACCCTACCGTCGCAGCCAGAATGCGGCGCTCTTCCTCCCAAGCAACACACTCAGACAGAGTGTGCTGCGCGGTATCCTCCGCAGCGCCGCATTCATGGCATGCGGTGGTTGGCTCCCTACGAGCGTTGTGGTGCAGGTACCACCCGAAGCAACCATGCCCGGTGAGTACTTGCACCATTCTTAACGATAGGGAGCCTCAGCGTCTCCCTTTTAGCCGCACTGAATATAGCCAAATTTCGGACTTGCACGTAAAAGTATTGATGGAATTTTAAATTGGTATTTATTTATCTTCAAATTGTAGCGATGTTATAAATATAATACGTATTTCTACCTACACTACCGTGCTGGGCGGATGTTATCCCGCGCTATTAAAAAAAATCCTTAACAAGTTATATACCTAACCTATAACCAGCATTAAAATCCGTTCAGTAGTTTCTAAGTCTATCGCAAACAGACAGACAGACGTTGCAGAGGACTTTGTTTTCTGATATGTATTGATTTGTGTTCCCCGCAGCTATTTTCAGGGTGGTCAAAAAGTTTTGCGAAGACTACAATTGCATTGGTATATTGATAAACATATATTATGAATAGTACGCTATATATAGATATAAAATTAAATTAAAGATTCGGCGATATCGATTACGAAAATACTAGATACCACTAATATGCAAAGTAGAAGTCACATTTTGAACTATAGGTACACGGTTAATAATTATCATCAACTCACTTATTCCCATACCAGGTGAAAGGTTAGACACTCGCAGTATTCTAGGATATGACACTTTATGGTCGCAATGAACATATAAAATAATAATATTAAAAAAAAATACTAATAAACGATCAAGAAAACCTAAGTATAAATTTGTTTTTTTTTTTTTTATTGAAGCACGACAAAGTGACTGCACTATACCTGATGGTAAGCATAGTACAATCCAAAAACAGTGGCGACCACCGAGAGGCAGATCACCCATCGTCGGTCGCCGCTGTCAAGCCGGCCATAATGACGAAAGTCACCTGGTACTGGATATGCACAGGCTGATCCCGAAACGCGACGCGCAAAAGTGAGTCACTATGACGGGCTTTTTCACCATGTACATGGTGGTTGCGACCCAGTCGGGCTGTTAAGCCCTACCACCCCGCTATCGCCATTGCCTCGTTCGTTGATCAGCAGGGTGCACCACGTGCAGGTGAGGTTTGCTTGGGTGTCTCAAGTCTTAAGATGTTACTCGACACCCCTTACACCCCAAAGACTTGTGCTGTGTTGTTCTAAGACTTTTAAAAGTATAGCTACAAACTTGTAAATAAAATAATAAACTTTAGTGCAATTACCGGTGCCAAAAGTTACAATGGGCGACCCAAAGTCAATAACTTTTAATAGTAAAATGGCAATAAACCCTTTTTTTTGTTCCT
>JACEII010000679.1:16163-32464 GCA_014332785.1 Antheraea mylitta
CAAAATTCCATCAAAATCGGTCCAACCGTTTAGGAATTCAGTGACATACATGTACGTAAGAAGTTTATATATAATGATAGGTTTAACCACTTGACCACAATCTAAATCAGATGTTAAACGATGCAATCTAAGATGGTAGATGTGTTAAACCTAGAAAGGGACTGGCTCTCAGGTGTAGCTACTGGAATACATCAAAAGATGCTTTTTTATGCCAAAAGGCAGCAAACAGGCTGACGGCTCTCCTGATAGTAAGTGGTTACCGTCGCCTATGAACAACTGCAACACCAAGGGCATCGCTGTTATGTTGCCGACCTTGGTTGTTGCTTGGTGACAGATTTCCAAGTTAAGGGAGGTAATTAGCCAGGTGGATTTATGTTATGGTTTAATCGCAAATTTTTCCTATACGGAAAGCAGTGACTCAGTGACTAGGATTCGTCCAACTACGTTCATCGACGCGGGTTTCAACACGCTATCAACTTTTGAACCGAGCGTAATCATAATTGTAGGAATAGATTAAGTGTTTACAGAGGTTCAGCAAATAATGCTACGATGAGAACTTGAGCATATTTTATTTCAATTTTAAAAACAACGACGGGAAGAATAATTGGCACGAATATACGATACTATAAAATTATCATCATAATCACAGTAGGCTGAGAGAGCCACTGCAGTGTCATAGCCCCATTCGCAAAGGAAGATATGGGCATAATCACCACGCCAACCCACGATTGCCGATTTCATACTCTGGGATTTCAATAGTTTTATATTTACTTATATACGATGGTACTAGAAGAACATTACTGCCATTTAAGGCTTTTCACGATGCTTTCCTTCATCGCCACCGCATAATGTTACCAATTTGAAAATGTTCTTATGTATGAAACACTCCAAAAAGTTCATCGGTACTATCTTAAACACTTGACCACCACGAGATAAAGCGCCATTAACATTTTTGCTACTGTTCACAAATGTTGGTTGCTTAGGAGTTAAAAAATTAAAAGCGTTCCTTTGTCAGGCAATATGTAATATATTATGGTTTTAACATCGTGTGTTTGCTTGGAAAATATCCAATAAACTTGGATGTTGTCTCAAAATTTCAGTAATCTTTTGTAACCGGGTTTGCTTGAAATCCGCATTCGCTTCAGGTCTTCTGGAAAAATGAATAACATATTTAATATTCTTTATCAAATCGTGTGATCAATATGTGTTAATATAGTGTCAATTGTTTAAATTGAATAAGGAGAGTGGGGTAATTGAGAACGACGGGTAATTGGGAACAGTTAGATAAATAGTACATCTCTCCGTACTACACTGTCGCGAACCTATTCTACGGCTGAATGCAGAGCCATACATTGCATATGCGAGAATGGGATTGAAAGGACGCACTAGTGTTGTCACTGTAAGTCGAACAATTATTTTTGTATTTTTGATATAATTTTTATCACCAGTAATAACACGTGTAAGTATTATATTTTGGAGTTCAAAGGTATTGCGTTTTTGCTCATATCATACACGCAGTATCTGTTTTCAAATGCGACATAGATTGAAGTTAATAAAAATGCTTTTGAAAGTGGCGGCAATCTTTATATATATTGACTGATTCGGGTAATTGGGAACGGCATTAGGTGAGTAATTTAGAACGTTCCCAATTACCCCTTACCTTCCTAATTACCCATAGTAATGCTGGCTGATTGTGCAAAAATATTTAAACTTTACAAATTATTTCAGATGCCTCGTAATTACGTATGAAAGACCGATCAAACGTCTCTATTAATTACGTCATATCGTTCCCATTTCCCCCACGAGATGATCTCAATTACCCCATAGGGTATCGGGTAAACAGGAACGGCAATGTTTTTTGTTTTAGTATATATTTTTATTAAAACGTTTTATGACTACTAAGTACATAGACAACTAAAGTTCATGTGGCAATAAAATTTGATTTAGTTTATAACTCTTTTCTATTATTTTTTAGCGTTTGAAGTTAAGTGTTCCCAATTCCCCCACTCTCCCCTACAGAGTATGATTTTTACCCTTAATAATTACCCTGAATAATGAATAATTAATATTTGATAAGATAATAAAGATAATAATCCCACAAGTCCATACAAAATTTGGTCTTTCACAGACGTTTGGCAGCATCTTTATTTAGTTTAACGGATGCAAATGAAGCAATACTTTATTGTGATAGGCAGTGAAAACCATCTTTAACTTTCAATATAGGAAATATCAGATCAACTGTTCGTCTATAATTAGGGTCTATAATTTAGGGCATGCATAATTCTTTCGTTTTTGGGACACAAACGAGCTTTGTTTGTAAAATAAAATTAAAATATGTTCAAAATGAACACAACTAAATACCCAACATTAAAGTTTAAATTGAGAAAATAGTTGAACTTACATACTACTGTTACTCTCCATTCCAACCAATTTAAACCTGTTGAAATCAATTCTGTCGTCGTGCAGACACTCCTTGTTGATCCTATCCAGGGCCATCTTTATCGGAACCAGATCGTCGACTGGACATCGGAGCAAATGAAAATATTAATTAGATAAATATTGAAGATTCTTCGTTCAGCTAGAACTCCGTAATAGTATACTAGAATCATCACTTATAAATATAGATCGTATAGCTCCATCTAATAGTTTTTTTGATTATTTATGAGCTTCTCTTCTCAAATCACATTAAAAGCGGATGCCACAGACTCTTTCACTTACCTCTAATTTGTGTTTTAGTTAAATGCAATTAGTTAAGTTTTCGTTACATAGGTAGAACTACAGTGTAGTACCACCCGGGAACTATTCTAATTCCACCAAATTAAGCCCCCCTCGGCAGCGGCTCAAGCCTAGGTCCGTTCCCTCGGCGTGGAGCCCTTGAGTACGCTGCTCACGCGATACAGTGACACAAAACCTTATATCACTGCTACAACATCACACACATCACCTATACACACGTGCACGCCTACACGCTTACACGCTGTTTTTTTTTTTTTTTGAGAGAAACTACAAAGAGTTCTAGCTTATTTTTGCCTATCCTATCCTATATTGTCTAGAGGAATTTTTCTGACACAAAATACATATAGGAGTTGTTGAGGTACTCATGCTTGCAACATGTTGCATGCATGTTTCAATAATTCATATACGTATATCTAGATGGCTTAGCTTAGGTTAGCTCAGATAGGTCGCGATTTTTGCACAAATCAGGCAAAGGCCCAAGCCGAGGTGTGCCGTGCACCCTTGAGTTAATCGCCTAAACATCCCAAATCGGCTGAGTGCATTTAGCGTTCACCTCAGTAGTTCGGTGAAGCTGTAAAGACCTTTCCAGGTCAAAAGCGTTTTCATTTCGAAAAAAAAAACTATTTTAATTTTCTATTCGTTACCGTCAGTTTTTGCAATACATTATAGGTTTGATCTTGATCTGATCTGATGTTAAATTACTACCTGGTCTAACATGGTAAACAAGCTAAGCCTAAAAGCGAATGTCTCGAGTGCAGCTCTCAGAACACACCAATAAGTACATGGCGACAGATTTTTATCTTGGTAGTTAATAAATTTTGCTAAATGCATGCATAATATTCTAAGCAATATGGTCAAATATTACACTAAGGTATTAAAGAGCTGATACCTTTATATACTCCACAGACACTGGACATGGGCGTAGAACTAGGAGCATTGCAAGTGCAAGGTGGCAGAGACATAGAAGCCGTTGAGGTCTGAATGGCAACGCCCTCGATGTTTGGCGTCCACTCCTTCAGAGGCGACTCCTCCTGTACTTCCAAATCTATTTTCTCCTTCTTTCTCTTCTCTTCTATACGTTGCTTCAAGATTTCTATTTGTTCTGTGTTATATTACAAATTTTAAAATTATGAGACAATTTATTTTAAACTAGCTGTGCCCGCGACTCTTTTCGCGTGGAGCCTAATGTTAAAAAAACAGTGACTAATAAAATCATGTGAATATATTAAGTCCACTTACTTATATACATTTCTCTCGTACTTAAGTCGCGTTGTCGAAGCAGAAGCGTAGCGAAGAGTACGAGATAATCATAAAGCATCCCTACGAGAATAACTTAGTGTTTGTTTCATTAAAATCGGTCCACCATCAAAAGTTATTGTAATTTTAATGAGGACGCGGCGTAAGTACCAGAGAAAAGTAGATAAGTAAATGGGCTTTATGCATTCAGATGACTTTATTAACCACTGTTTTTACATAAAGTTCCACGTGGACGAAGTCGCGGGCACAGCTAGTTATACTTACTAAAGTGGCGTCACTGTATGATGGTTATTCTGACACCCGATTAGGCCTCCCACGGCAGCGGCTCAAGCCTAGGTTCGATCCCTCGGTAGGGAGCCCTTGAGTGCGTTGCCTGCGCGATACGGTGACACACAAATATACATCACTGCTACAACACTACACGATCACCCCCACACACGTGCACGCCTACACGCTTACACATGAAAGTGGAAGGGTTTACTTTTTTTCCCTTATCGAACTGAAAAACTCTCAATTTTCCGTTAATAAATATATGGAGGAGTTGTTGAGGCTTGTATGTTTGGTACACATATACGTTTCAACAACTCATACATATATGAATAGCTAGCTAGGTTAGCTAAGATAGGTCGCGATTTTGCATGCAACAGGCAACAGCCAAGCCGAGGTGTGCCGTGCACCCTTAAGCTGTTTGCCAAAATAAAATCGGCTGAGTGTCTTAAGCGCTCGCCTTAGTAGTCCAGTGAAGCTGTTAAGACCTTGCTGGGTCAATAGCGTAGTCATTTCGAAAAAAAAAAAAAGTTATTCTGACATGTATAGTGACGTGAAATATCAATCTACTATAAAACAATATGTAATCAAATGCGTATCGAATCTATAAATGTTATAACTAATATTGGAATTGATAGGTGATTAAAATTGATCTATCCGACTGATCGAATCCGGGGGCCTACCCAAGTTGCTTATCGCTAATCACTAACGCAAATAGAAAATGAAAAAATGTATGGAGATGACATATCTGAGCGCTATATCACGTGATAAAATCACGTGTTTATCACTATATAACTATACTAGCCTCTGCTCGCGACTTCGTTCGCATGAAATAGATACACTAACACCAACTCTAACACGCAGCATTTCTCAAAAGGAAAAAACATCCCGATTTTGAAACATTTATCATCTGTGCTCCGCAGCTGTTGGTCTTAGCATGATGATATATAGCCTATAACCATTCTCGATGAATGAGCTATATAACATTGAAAGAATTATTCAAATCGAACTAGTAGTTCTTGAGATTACCCCCTACAACGTCACAAACTTTACCTCTTTATAATATTAGTATAGATAACACTATATATACGCAACTTGGGTAGGCCCCCTGGTTTGTTTTGGATTGAGGATTGACGCGAGTTTGCCGGAGGTCGTTAGTTGTAGTAGCCAGTGATCCCATCTATAATTATATTAATATAGAAGTAGCTTCTACCCGAGACTTGTCCGCGTCGAATAGTCACTTTGGACTAACTTTGGACAACACACAGAAGTTCTCAAAAAGCTTCATATCTGTATACATGTAAGCGTTTGTAAATCATACAATTGTTATTATTCACAAACGAATGTGTGTGTGTGTTTTTTTTTATATTATAGGAGGCAAATGAACTGGTGGGTCACGTGATGTTAAGTGATCACCACCGTCCATAGACACTTGCAACACCACGGGAGTCGCAAGTGCGTTGCCATCCTGTGTTTGGGGGGGCGGGGGCAAGGAGGGAGAAGGGAGAGGGGAAGGAAAGGGAAAGAAGGAAAGAGGAAGGGACGTGGGCCTCCGGCTCTCTCACTGACCGAACGAAACACAACAATGCAAGCACTGTTATTTCACGTCGGTAACTGTGAGAGGGGTGGTACTACCCCAGAGGAGCCGACCCATTCATGCTGAAACCAAAAATACCTTCAGCGGAGCTCTACCACCTACTAAGTGAATAGCTTAGTATAGTTTAGCTAGGTCAGATCCGGGATATCCGTAACAGCCCAAGGCTAGGTATGCCGCGTATCCTTGAGCTAGTTGCCTAAATAAAATCGGCTGTGTGCCTTAAGCACTCTCCTTAGTAGTCCGGTGAAGCTGTAAAGACCTCGCCAAGTCAATAGTATAGTCAGTTCGAAAAAAAGCGTCATGAGACTACACGAACAACTAATATTTTTTGATTTTCACAAAATGCTGTGGAATAATTAACGACTGCTTGTGACAACAATTATTATAAAATAACAATACATCGTAAAACTGTAATTATTTATATCCCTTATTGTTATATTTATTAGCGACTATTTATGATATGGGTATGTCTATGGCCGAGCGCGCACTAGTTGCAGTACAGTTTTTATTCCGGACCGGAAAAAAATCCGCAACATAAGCCCCGTGCATATCTGGTGCGGAATTTGGACCGTCGCGTCGCTTAGTGCACGCGCTTCCATACAATTCGATACAACATTACAACATTTGCACGAAAAATGTATGCGGTGAAAAGTCGTAGTGCGCGTAGGCACTAAGAAATATAAGCTTTTTGTTCATCGGAAGTTATAAAGAATAGAGTACAATTATCATAGTCCTGATATTTTTCACACATGACAGTAAATATACATTACATACAAATTTTTAATTAGCGGTTTTTTTTAACAAATATTGCTTTAAAATACACATAGGAGTCTTTGGTTGGATCTTGATTCCCAAGTAGTGACTTTTATATTTGACTAGCTTCTGTCTGCGACTTCGTCCTCGTGGAATAGCTACTTTGGGCTGACGTTAACACGCAGCGGAAGCTCTCAATAGGAATTAAAACTCCGATTTTGAAACATTCTTCATTGCTGCTCCGCTCCTATTGGTCTTAGCATGATGATATATGACCTTCCTCGATAAATGTATGTAATGCAATAGGACAAGTAGTTCCTTAGATTAGCGCGTTCAAGTAAACAAAACCTTCAGCTTTATAATATTAGTTTATATTCATAAACTTGTGATATTTGACTCTATATTTTGTAATATTGATGGCATTCTACGTAATATAGGCTCGCTTATTGTTCACAAGTGAAGTGGATGCGAAATAATATCACGGAGCATAAAGAGATGCCATAAATACTGCCTGGGAAGTTCGAACAGGGGGCCACTATCTTAGTTAATTGGAATTAATGCAAGATCCTAGCAATGATGGGTCTTTACCTATGAAATTGCCGTTCTGCAGTACTGGCCATTTCAAATCAAAATAATTTTTGTTTGGCTAAGTATTCTAATTTGGAATTAATTTTATTTTAAAAACTTGGAATTCTTTTCCAAAAGTAGTCATTTGTTTATTGATTAGTGTTACATTTTCATCGCATTTCAATCTTTTTTGTCATCATAGATACGTTAAAAATTCGAGTAATTATGGAATATGAGTACCGTTGTGGCAGCAATGCGGCACAAGCGGCACCCAACATCAACGACGTTTACGGAGCTAACACTACAAACCAACGGACCACCTGTTATTGGTTTGCTCGCTTTCGTTCTGGGAATTTCGACCTGAAAGATGAACCTCGGGGAATTTCGACCTGAAAGATGAACCTCGCGGTCATCCGAAGACTTTCGTCGACAATGACGAATTAAAGGCGATTGTGGAAGCTGATGATACACAATCTACGGCTGAATTAGCAGTAACTTTCGACGTTAGCGGCAAAACAATATTGGTCCATTTGCGTCAAATTGGCAAGTAAAAAAAGGTTGAGAAATGGGTGCCCCACGAACTCAATGATCGCCAGCGTGAAGTACGCGTCGAAACGTGCTTTGCACTGCTCAACAGACACACAAATGAAGGAAATTTGAACCGCATTGTTACCTGAGATGAAAAATGGATTCTGTTTGATAACCGCAAGCGCTCAGCAAGTTGGTTGGAACCTGGTTCAGCACCTAAACCATGCCCTAAACGAAAACCTACCCCTAGAAAAGTGATGGCCACTGTTTGGTGGTCTAGCGCCACTGTGATTTATCACAGCTTCTTACCAAACAGGGTGGGCATTACTGCAGATGTGTACTGTGAAGAACTGAACACAATGATGGAGAAGCTGACACATCTCCATCCAGCATTGGTCAATCGCTCGTCTCCGCTGCTCCTGCACGGCAACGCGCGACCTCATACTGCACAGCAGACGGTCTCCAAGTTGCAAGAACTGGGGTCGGAAGTTCTCCGTCATCTGCCCTATTTACCAGACCTTGTGCCTACAGACTACTACTTTTTCCAGAATTTGATAACTCCTTGGCGGGAAAAGAGTTCAATACCCGCGAGGCAGTACAAAAACCTTTGAAGAATTTGTTGCCTCCCGTCCAGCTGATTTCTTTAACAAGGGCATCAATAAACTGCCACTGTGTTGGCAATGATGCATTGATTGCATCAAAAAATTCGTTTAATTTTTTCATACAAAACGGCAATTTCATAGGTGAAGACCTCGACAGTGGCAGGAATAATTTAGAAAATTGATTACGCAAATAAATAAAATACAAATAAAAAAGGTAATATTGTACATTGCCATTGTGAGATTAAGCACCATGTCAAGGGGGTTTTGGTGTCAAAAGGCTATTATAGAGTGAATCAATATATGAACGATGGTGATGTCTGGAAGTGATTCATCTCTGTGTATCCACTAGAAACGATTGTAACTTTTAAAGTGTTGAAAATATATATGTTGAAATATGTACCCGATCGAGTTTCTTACCGGTTCTTCTCGATGACTGGGTTGTTTTCAGATCTGGTATTTTTGATGTTTATAAGTGCTTTTTGGGGCTTAAACTGAAAAAAGTACCTTAGTCCGGTGAAGCTGTAAAGGCCTAGAAAGACCAATAGCGTGGTTAGTTAAAAAAAATGAATAAAGTATTTTTAATTTGATTTGCTGTTTAAATACATACAGGCGGTGTGTTTCGGTCCTTAGTTGCTTGCATATACAGTATATTATTGTTAAAGGGAATTAAAAAAAACAAAAAACTATTTTTTTAGTTATTTTGATATAACAAAATACTTATCTTCTGTATTTAATCAAGTCATTATTTAATATGGATGGATGGTATATGGATATTATATCTGTTGAATATTGTAGTGGTAGAACCAAGCTGAAGCTATTATTGTTTTCAGCACTAATGGGTCAGCTCGTCCGGGGAAGCACCACCCTCTCACAGAAAACCGATGTCAAGTAACAGTGCTTGCATTGTTGCGTTTCGTTCGGTCAGTGAGAGAGCCGGAGACCCACCTACCTTCCCCTTCGCCTTCCTCCTTCCCTTCCTGCCCCCCCCCCCCCTCCTCACAAACACAGGCTGGCAACGCACTTGCGACTCCCCTGGTGTTGTTAGTGTCTATGGACGGTGGTGATCACTTAACATCAGGTGACTCATCTGTTCGTTTGCCTCCTATGACATAAAGAAAAAAAAAACATATAATAAAAATGTAAATCTAACGTGTCGGGAGTTGTGCTTTTTTCTTGAAAAAAATTTAAGGTTCTAGGAATTAGTAATAAAATACGTTTCAATCATTTTTGGAAACGTCTGTCTGTTTCTATATATATATATGTCTGTGTGTTTGTGTGAACACCCATCATTGCTAAAGTATTGGGTTCTCAATAGAACTACACCAAGAAAATGATAAAGCACATCTCCAGGAATAGCTTAGTCTTTCATGAAAATCGGTTCACTCTATCAAAAGTTATTGTAATTTTTTTTTCTCTTTTATTGTAGTTTTAATGACGCCGTGGCGTAAGTACGAGAGAAAAGTAGATAAGTAAATGAACTTAATATATTCTGATCACTCACTCATATATTAATCACTGTTTTTATATACTGTTAAACGCGGACAATGACGCGGGTACAGCTAGTATAAAATAAAATAAAACAGTGTGGTTTTCATGAATAGATAAAGTGATTGACAAGAAAAGTATATTTTATTGGAAATTGGCTGAAATATAATAATAATTGTCAGAAGTATCGTAAAAAGTCAAGCCGGCTGGGAACTTTCGTCGAAAACGTTGCCTAATCCGTTTGAGATATTAAATGAGGCAGACGAAGTAGCGGGTATTAGCTAGTTATAGGTGGGTCACTTGATGTTAAGTGATCACCACCGTCCATAGACACTTTTGGGGTGTAAGGGGTGTCGCGTAACATCTTAAGACTTGAGACACCCAAACCAACCTCATCTGCACGTGGTGCACCCTGCTGAATAACGAACGAGGCAATGGCGAAAGCGGGGTGGTAGGGTTTCACAGCCTGACTGGGTCGCAACCACCATGTATTTGGCGAAAAAGCCCGTCATAGGCGAAAAAGCCCGTCATAGTGACTCGCTTCTGCGCGTCGCGTTTCGGGATCAGCATATCCAGTACCGGGTGACTTTCGTCATTATGGCCGGCATGACAGCGGCGACCGGCGATGGATAATCTGTCTCTCGGTGGTTGCCGATGTTTTTGGATTGTACTATGCTTAACATCAGGCGTAGTGCAGTCACTATGTCGTGCTTCAATAAAATAAAAAACACTTGCAACACCAGGGGAGTCGCAAGTGCGTTGCCAGCTTATGGGTTATGGGTATGAGGTTGTCAGGGAGGGTGGGAGTAAGGAAAAAGGAGAGGTGGACTTCCGGCGCTCTCACTGACCGAACAAAACTCAATAATGCAAGCACAGTTACTTCACGTCAGTTTTATGCGAGAAGATGGTAGTACCCCGGTCGAGCCGACCCCTTCATGCTGAAAATAGTTTCAACGTGGCTCTACTACCACAAATATGGAGTAGTAAGAAGCAGTTATCATGGAAACCTTTTTTTTTTTTCAATTCCTAAATATATAACAACTGTACCTGGAGAACAGGCTTCGTACTCGTCGAAAGTCTGTTCGAAATGGGTGAACGGGTTCGCTCTCATGTACGGAGGGAGTGTCTTCATGAAGGAGTCTACTTGCAGCCGCTGGCACTCTTCCATTGGACATATCTGGTAAAATTAGAATTTTATCATCTGCTCCTCTCGTAACAAGGGTTTATTTTTTTTATACTAATATTATAAAGAGGTACCACGTAGGTGGTAGAGCCACATTGAAGCTATAACTGGTTTCAGCATGAATGGGTCGGCTCACTCGGGGTGGTAACCCCCTCTCACAGAAAACTGACGTTAAGTAACAGTGGTTGCATTACTGCGTTTCGTTCGGTCAGTGGGAGTGTCGGAGGCCCACCTCCCCTTTCCCCTTACTTCTCTTCTCCCTTTCCCTCCCCTCTTCTCTCTCTTCCCCCCATTCCCCCATCCCTCTAAACACAGGCTGGCAACGCACTTGCAATTCCTCTGGTGTTACTAGTGTCTATGGACGGCGGTGATCACTTAACATCAGGTGAGCCGCCTGTCCGTTTGTCTTCTAAATGATATAAAAAAGAGGTAAAGTTGTTTGGATGGAAAACATGGTTTTTATTGTTATATCTCCTTGTTATTGCAGGTAACTGTTTAAAGTTTAGTACCCTTAAGTCCTTTGGTAGTTTATAGTACATTTTACATATAAAATATTAATATCAAAACAAATTATAATAAACAACGATGAGAACCTTAGTTAAAATTTGTTTTAAACCTTTGAAAGTATGGGAACGATACTTTTAAACGTATAGAATCTAGGTTCAAAGAACAATATTAAAGAGGCGTTTTTCAAAGTTACTCATTACGTAACTTCTTATCGTGGGAACGCCGCACGATCGAATAAAGGGAAGCGGGGCGCGGTTCAAGGTGCAGGACGCGGGTAGGACTGCGCTGCACGGAGTGATTCATTGCTTCCCTTATTATTACACCAGTGGGCTTTTGCGTAAATCACCTGATATTTAGTCTATATCAATTTTGTTTTTCTCTAGACAAATAGATTAAATATTAAGCAAATACTTTTTAAATTATTTAGAATTAGAATCGACTACTCAGTAACCCCTGAAAATATTGCTGCTGTTTAACAAATCACCGGTATATTTGTTGTGTTTCTGGCGGTAAGTGTTAGTGGCTCCAACCCAGTAATTGACTACAACGGTTATTAACCCTTGATATTCATAAACTTTGTAAACTAGTAAATTAAATTGTACTCAATTAGTTTATAATATATATAGATAGTACAAATGATTTCGAATTTGATATAGAAAAAAATAAAACCACGAAACAAATAAATGTAATAAATGCGTGTAAAACCGTGTGGCAGAGTTAGTCTATGTATAAAGGTTTTTACCTAGACTTTTAGATACCCTCTAATCAGTAATATAGCATCAAGAAAGTAGTGTACAATAATACCTTTTCGTAATTAATCTTGTGATCTTGATCCGGTACGTGACCTGGTATAATTTGGAGGCTGTCGTTGTATACGCTACTGTAACGAGATTCATCAATTTTATATTAAAACTAGCGGGGGCCCGGTGGACGTTGTCTCGCCCTGATAGTGGAAAATACCTTGACAAATTATATACTTAAACCTTTCTCATGAATCACTTTATTTACTTGTGAAAGCTGCAGGAAAATTCGTTCAGTGGTTTTGAATTTATCGCGAACGTACAGACAGACGTGTCAGAGGACTTTGTTTCATAATTTGTAGTGATGACTCGAAAGTGCATCAAATCAAATAAAATGAGATAAAAGTGAAAAATACCTCCATCTAACGTAGGTTATGACTCTATGAGGTTATCAATCTAAAAAAAAATGTATATAATGGAACAAAATTATTAATCTCAAAAAAGGCCAATTTAGTTCCTCTTTCTACGGGCTTTAATCAGGGGTATAAAATCTAGGCTTGACACGCTGCCGAGGATGTCGCGGCGGGTGTGCGGGAGCGAAGTTGCTTCGCGCTTTGTAGCCTTTTTCCCCGACATGAAGTAAGTACACATAGGTCTGAATAATTTAACAGTAAACGAGATTTCTGTGTACCATACACACGTTGGTTACACATCCCATTTCAAATGTGTGTGTAGGTGGTAGAGTCATGCTGAAGCTATTATTGGTTTTAGCATGAATGGGTCGGCTCGTCATGGTAGTACCACCCTCTCACAGAAAACCGACGTAAAGTAACAGTGTTTGCATTGTTTCGTTTCGTTCGGTCAGTGAGAATGCCGGAGACCCATTTCCCCTCTCCTCTCCTCTCCCTTCCCCTCTCCTTTTCTCTTTATTCCTCCAAACACAGGCTGGCAACGCACTTGCGACTCCTCTGGGGTTACTGACGGCGGTGATCGCTTAACAACAGGTAACACGCCTGTTCGTTGCCTCCTATATGAATTATATAAAAAAAATTGATACCATTATTACTTAGCTTTCTTACATTCCACGATGATTTAACGTATCATTTATAAGACATCAGCAAAGGACTAAATTGATTCAAACTTTATCATTATTTTAGGGCATCTCATAGTTTTAATAAAACTAACCTTTCGAGTTGGTTATTTGATCTCTTATAGTCACTTCCTATTACTACGTATAATCAAGTAAGATTTTTATATATAAATGATTTATATAGTCATAAAAATAGCTAGAATATTTAAGGACCACAATTAGATATCATACCCAAGTACCGATAACGACTCATCAATATCTTCATCGTCTGCCTTTGTATTGTTGATACTGTAGAAGTTATAGCAAATTAAATTTATGCACAACTAGCAGCTGCCCGTGATTTCGTCTACGTTAATATTATAAAGAAGTAAATTTTGTAAGTTTGGATATTCGGGGTAGTCCTATACAAAGCGACTGTTTAGTCGCCAGCAATATTTTTAGAGGATAATCATTAGTCGATAATCGTTTTAAATCAATTAAAAAAATCGGTGTTTAGTATTTAACATAATGATTTCGAGAAACGCAAAACTGATATCCACTCAACATCAGGTGACTACATATAAAAAAACTATATTTTACTCGCTGTTTTTTCACGTACATTTCATCTATTGCAGTGGCACATTACATTTATTCTGGATAAAAGTACCCAATGCCCTTTTCTGTACCCTCACAACGTGTATGATAAGTGAGCGTAACAAACAAATTCACATTCGCATCTCATGATAGCGACGATTTTTTATAGATTCTATATCTCGATGGCCGCCGTCCTACTTCAATTGTACTGCTCTTTCTACTCGGTTTAGGAAATTTAAAAAAAAAACAGGTTGCGCTGCGGGTGTGCCAGCAGATGTGAAAATGGACTTGAATGATTTCCTAAGAATCTCTTTATTCATTAGTATAAAAGGACTATCATTTATGTAGTAAAATATAATATTCATTTATTCCGCTATCATAGACAAACAAGACAATTTATATTACATAAAAAAATCATTTTTTTTTCTCGAACTGACTAAGCTATTGACCTAGCAAGGTCTTAGCAGCTTCACCGGAATACTAAGGCGAGCACTTAAGGCACTCAGCCGATTTTATTTTGGCAACTAGCTCAAGAGTGCACAGCACATCTCAGCTTGGCTGTTGCCTGTTGCATGCAAAATCGCGACCTATCTTAGCTAACCTAGCTAACTATTCATATATGTATGAATTGTTGAAACGTATATGTGTACCAAGCATACACGCCTCAACAACTCCTCCATATATTTATTATCGGAAAATTAAGAGTTTTTCAGTTCGATGAGGGAAAAAAGTAAACCCTTCCACTTTCATGTGTAAGCGTGTAGGCGTGCATGTGTGTGGGGGTGATCGTGTAGTGTTGTAGCAGTGATGTATATTTGTGTGTCACCGTATCGCGCAAGCAACGCACTCAAGGGCTCCCTACCGAGGGATTGAACCTAGGCTTGAGCCGCTGCCGAGGGAGGGATAATCGGGTTAAAAAATTCAACACTTCAGGGCTATTACAATTATTTAACATTAAAAAGTTTATCTTATTGCCAGTAACAGGCTGTAGTACAAACACACACACTCGCGCAAGGGCCCCGCGCCGCTAAAACGAAACAGCAGGAGCAGGCATACATTTTCGCTGCGCTGTAGAAGGAGAGAGGAATATTACTTGCGTTCCTACGCCGCGTCGGCAGTTTACTCTCCCTCCGTCTTACGAATTTATGATCAGGGTCACGAGCCCTGACGCGAGTTTAACATTTTTTACCCATCCTTTTTTTTTTGCGAACTGACTACGCTATTGACCTAGCAAGGTCTTAACAGCTTCACCGAACTACTAAGGCTAGCGCTTAAGGCACTCAGCCGATTTTAGTTTACCCATCCAAAAAAGTGCACAACGCCGCTAAATAAGTTTACACTTCAAAAAATATAAAATACTAGCCTCTGCCCGCGACTTCGTTCGCGTGGAATAGCTACTTTGGGCTAACGCTAATACGCAGTGGAAGCTCCCAAGGGAAAATCCCGATTTTGAAACATTTTTCATTGGTGCTCCGCTTCTGTTGTCTTCTGTCTTAGCGTGATTATATATAAACTATAACTATCTTCGATAAATAAGCTATATAACATAGAAAGAATTTTTCAAATCGGACCAGTAGTTCCTGAGATTACCCTCTACAACGTCACATACTCACAAATTTTACGTCTTTCTAATATTAGTATAGATATGTTATAACGACTTACGTTCCTTCATCGAAGCTTACATCATCAAAATTATCTTCTAACTGGTCGAACATTGATACCTGTAAAGTCGAAATAACTGTCAAAGCATATTCTCGAAGTTGTAAATTTCTCGCCAATCTTTTTGGCCTCTCGGAATATAGCCGTAATTTCAGGCTTGCGCGTTATATAGTCGAGAAAGAGTTGAATTCAAAACAAAATTAAAATATTATTATAGGAATCTAATATTGGCATTTATTCATCTCCAAATTGTCTCGATATTATTACATACGATACGTTTTTATATCTAAATCTGTTCTAAGCATCTACAAATATTCAGAGCGGTCAAAAAGTTTGGCGAGGTCTGTACTTCTACTTTTAGCCTGTTTGGGGTAAATGATCAAAGTAAATTTAAAGGATGCGCGCGTAATTGTAATTATTCGTCAAGTTTTCGGGAGAACAGTATTCTGTATATAGATATCTGTCCTTAAGTCTCTCTCTGTTGCTAAGCGGCGATGTGCCTTAAACGCTCGTTTTGGTAGTCCGGTGAAGCTGTAAAGGCCCGCCAGGCTTATAGCGTAGTCATATCGAAAAAAAAAAATCTATTCGTAATCTTGTGTTATTTGAGTTTATTTTGTATTTATATGATTTTGGTGGCATTTTACGTAATACAGTTCGGTTATTGTGCATAAGTGAAGTGGATGGAAGATAATACGATGGAGTATGAGTTTTAAGATCCCACAAAACCTCTCTGGAAAGTTCTGACGAGGGCGTCACC
>JACEII010000680.1:7801-23135 GCA_014332785.1 Antheraea mylitta
ATGTTAATGAGTTGTGGAAAAACTTACAGCGCCATTGTGTATAGTGGAGGCGAGCGTGGTGGAGTGCAGCAAATCTAGACCCGCGATAGCAGCCGGCGCCGCACGCCGCCGCTTGGCGCGAGCCGCCCGACGCCGTGCTCCGCCTGCGCTCGCCGCACGCTTGTTGCTCGTCCGCCGGCTGCGATCTGACCGAACAAACTAGGGATGACGAATCATAGAAAAAAAAAACAATCTTTAAATCGATCCGAATAGTGGTGCTTAGAATCGATTCACAAAAAATTGACGACTAAAAATCGATTTCTTAATCATTTAAATGCTAACTCGCTACTGAGATAGAAATGTAGTACAACAAGTTCTTTATTATTCAACAGACCATTGTGAAAATTTGTGGATGTAGATATACAGTACAACTTATAATCCAAATTGCTGTAACTCAACTACTTATTACAATAGTTAACCTATAAATATCTTTATTCATTCAATTCTTGTTTATATGTGACTGAACTGAATATTGCTTAAATTTTTTCTGTGTATTGAGATGGAATCAAGAATGGTTGAAATTCACAATTAGACCTAGTAGGTGGCGCAACGGTTGTCTTTTAGAAGTATTTTTATTATCGCAGCAGAACAACGACCGCTATTCTTTATATATAAATGAACTTTAATATTTTACATAAATAATATCACGGAGCATGAAATTCTGAGGTGCCGCAGAAACTCCCTTAAGGGTTCTAACAAGAGATTCACCATCTTGTTAGAATATTGATTCACACGACGCTTGATATTGAAATGATCGTACGACGCTTGTAATATTATTGGCTACGTCACAATGGCAGTAATAATCTGAAAGATTGATTGCCAAAAATAAAATTAAAAAAAATAAAATATTTTACAAGAATTTCTTAAATGTGTACAGTTTTTTAAGTTCTAATTGAAATTCTTTTATTGTAAGTACATAAATCCTATATAAAAAAAAGCAGTGGAGAAACTGTTAACAACAATTCCTGTACTCTGTTTTTCAGCCGATTCTCTTCATTCGTTGATTAATGTATAACTATTGGCGAGCTTTAGTATTGAAAAAAAAATTGGAAAAAGTTTTTTGTTTATGGTCCAAGTTCGACAAATGGACGAACATTCGAGGCACTCAGCCGAATTTATTTGGGCAACGAGCTCAAGGGTGCACGGCACACCTCGGCTTGGCTGTTGCCTGTTACATGCAAACTCGCGACCTATCTCAGCTAACCTAGCTAAACATTCATATATGTATGAGTTGTTGAGACGCATATGTGTACCAAGCATGCACGTCTCAACAACCCCTCCATATATTTATTATCGGAAAATTAGTTTTTTTTTTTTTTTAGTTCGATAAGGGAAAAAAATAAAACCCTTCCACTTCCATGTGTAAGCGTGTAGGCGTGCACGTGTGTGGGAGTGATCGTATAGTGTTGTAGCAGTGATGTAAATTTTTGTGTCACTGTATCGCGCAAGTAACGCACTCAAGGGCTCTCTGCCGAGGGATCGAACCTAGACTTGAGCCGCTACCGAGGGAGGCCTAATCAGGTGTGCGGGAGCGAAATCTACCCCCAGACCACGGCGGCGTGATCTGTGGTTATGCGGGCGTGGGCGTGAGCACGCTCTGTTTGGAGAGACAGGCTGATACTGATTGTTCACTGCAGTTATTTCATCAGGAGGGTCGATAAAAATATGTCGCGGCCGTCTTCTATGACGCGCTGCGTTTGGTACGGGTTCGTATTGTGCGGTGGATACCACTAACGGACTGGGGTTTTTGGTAATTAATCTTTCAGATTATTACTGCCATTGTCATGTAGTCAATAATATTACCAGCATAGTGCAATCACTTCAATAATAAGCGTCGTGTCAGTCAATATTCTAACAAGAAGGTGAATCCCTTGTTAGAACCTTCCAGGGAGTTTTTGTGGCATCTCAGAATTACATGCTCCGCGGTATTATTTTCCATTCACTTCACTTATGCACAATAAACTAAATATATTACGTAAAACACCACCAAATTTACAAAATATAGAGTCAAATAATACAAGATTATGAATGAAACATACAATCCACTACATGACAGACTAAAATCCCGCCAAATACTCCCTTTAATATGATTTTGTTAGCAGTGTATAAATACATGTTGAAACTGACTGGAGTCTGATGACGAAGCCCACGGGGCACCCCACTCTCTGGGCGCGGGTTCAGGTCCCGGCGGCGCGTCGTCAGTGCCGCTCGACTCCTCGTCGCTCTCGTCACTGGAGCGGCGTACGGACCGACGTTTGGCTGCAGCGGCTCGGGCCCGTGTCCGTCCGTTCTCACCCCTGCACAACATAGTTCAACCAGAATACAGACCACGGTGAAAAATCAACACATACATTAGCCAATAGGGATATATGAGTCGTTACATTTCAAAATCACCTAAATCCAATTTTAACCCTTAATATAATATGTTCATTTTTATCAGTTGCAACAAATATGTTTTTTTTTTTCGAACTGACTACTCTATTGACCTAGCAAGATCTTAATAGATTCACCGGACTACTTAACGAATATGCTGTGTGTGTATCGAGCCTACTACAAGTCAATGAGCACACAAGCAAGTGAGTGCACAGCCGGATGGGCAATTCTCTTTCTCTCGCTCTTAGAGATAAGGAGTCTGTTTTTATCATATAACCTCAACACAGTTGTACAGACACATCTAAATTACGTGAAAATGTATTTGTCATTTGTGTTAGATGTATAGATAAATTATATGTGAATATTTTATTATTATAATTACGTTTTGAAAAATGAAAACTACAGCAAATGCGTGTAATACAGATTTAGAAAAGTAAGTTGCTAAAATTGTATAACTCGATACAAGTATTTACTGTTTACATATGTGATTTCAATATTGAACTTTCTGATGTAATTCGTTCCTTTAGACTATTGAAATATACAGATTTCATTTCGAATTACTTTCGAAGTTGAATAACAAACATAAGGAACTTCATTCCTGACGGAGTCTGCCTACCGTACAATCTTTTTTATAATCTTCATATTTTATATGTAAAAAAATTAAAGATCCTGAAATATAACGTTAAATGTAAGGAATGGTTAAAATTGGATTTAGCTGATTTTGTAAATGTGACGACACATATATTCTCACATCAACTAATGTAATGTGATAGTTGATGTAAGTACAAAGCAACTGCCAATATTTGTATATATTAATTAATTCTAATAAGGTATAATATATTTTGCAAAGTCAAATAATTTAGTACCTCTAAATTGAAGTGTTTGAAGAAATGTTTGAAGCATCATAATCATAAGAACAATAAACGCCATGCAAAAATGAACCATAGCTTTTTTTACAAATAGACATAATTATTTGTTACGATGACATTCAATATAAAACATTCTACTCTATTTGAATAAGCTCATGCAAAGAGCGGATATGAGTTGATGGACCGATTGTATAGATGGCGCTGTTCCGCAACAGAAAAGCGTGAAAAGAGTATCACCTGACAGTCCTAGGGCGTGCTACCTTCCTCCTGCGTTCCGGCAGCGAGCCAGTGCTGTGGTTGCTGTTCCCGTTCAGCAGGTCCGGTGTGGGCTGTCGTGTCGGAGGAGCACTCAAGTGCCGTTTACCGCTAGACTCACCCTCTTCGCACCCATTCTGTGTACCCTGTGCACAGGACTCACAGCATTAGCCCATTAACTTAGATAACACACACTTCTGTGATAACTTCATACAGAATAGAGAATTAAAAAAAAACAAAACAAACAAAATTACATTTGCATATCTATACAAATATTATAAAGAGGTACAGTTTGTGACGTTGTAGGGGGTAATCTCAAGAACTACTGTAGGGGGTAATCCCAAGAACTACTGGTCCGATTTGAAAAAAAAATTTAATGTTATATAGCTCATTTATCGAGGATGGTTATAGGCTACATATCATCACGCTAAGGAGCGGGTCACCAATGAAGAATGTTTAAAAATCGGGGATGTTTTTCGTCTTGAAAGCTTCCACTGCGTGTTAGCGTTAGCCAAAAGTAACTATTCAACGCGAACGAAGTCGAGGACAGAGGCTAGTCTCTTATACAATGCAAATACCTCTTTCATTCCGTCAAACAATCAAATTGCATCACAAGTTGTAATTCAAAACATTGTCATAATGTATACACAATGTCTACGTAAATATTGATAGAGTTCTAAATATATAAATGAAACAATATCTAAATTGCAATTACGTGTGCCTTAACAACAGGTAGAACTAAGCCTACATTGCAAAGCAACGACATATAAATTGGAAATACAAAGGTACAGTTTAATCGTACTTCCCTTGTACAGTCATGTCAGTCGGAGCGTTCAGAGTTGCAACTGATGTATACTAGATGGCAGCAGTGGTGAGCATTTTGTCAACAACACCGAAAAAAATACGTATGAGTTATAATCTCTTTCGTTTTCTCAATAGTTGCGAGCTAGTCTTCGAATCGTAGTAAAAATATATGCCATTGAGGCCAGACCAGATCCATTCTAAAATTTCACATAACCAAATTGATACTTCTGGTCTACGGTTTCTTATATTTAATATATTGCTTAGTCTTGGTATGTGTAGTCACATTTGCTGAAAGATTGCTTACGACATATTTGCTAAAAGACTGTGAACCAAGATAAAATAATCACCAAGTTCTGGCGCTGTCAAAGGAATAAAATGTTTATTATGATTTTATTATATTATTCCTCTATAAGCATAAGAAAATGGATTCACTACATATCAACTCATGATATTTAAAATTCAACTACTTTTTGCTAAATTTAAATGATAATATGATAAATTTTAACTTTAGCTTGAAATATAATATTGATTGTAAAAGTACTATACACAAGGGTGTGAATTATTAATTATAGACACATAATGGAATATTCCATAGTAATTTGGTTTTATTTTAAAATCAGAGAGTACTTTCACAATCAGAATTCGTATATAATATAATATTACATTAAATATGTAAATTGACTGGAACAGACCCTTTTGCTGACCTTGAGTTTCGGGTTTTTCAGTCTTTGAAAATATCTCTCCAATTTGGTCCTATCTATAATATGTAAATAATAAGAGACTGGTTTCCCCGTCCACGAGACGGAGCCCTTCAGCGGTGACATCTCACTGACGTGCATAATGGTCCCGATATCACTCAGGTTTCTGTCTGTTATTCTGAAGTTTAGAGGACAAAAGCTCTTAGACGATACTATTTTTGCACCGTCTTTCAAATCGGCGAATCTTTCCTTCAGCTGATGATCGACGTGCGGCCCGAATGCGAAGTTGTTCACAAAAACGATGGTGGCTGCGTTTATTTTTTCTCTGTGCTCGTCCAGTAAAAAATCCCCTTTTATCAGTTTATATTCCCCGTACTTTTTGCCGTACCATCTCATCCACATTCGAAAGTGAAGATCCATACTCTGAAATTGAAATAAATTGTTATTAATAAATACTCTGTAAATAATACTATGATCAAACATACTAAATATTTTAAAACTTTCACATACTTCCGCATATTTACTAGGTACTTCCGCCTTTTCAACACCCAAGCAAACACGGCAAGGGGTTGCTGCCGCCATCTGTAGTACGACCTGTCCCACGCCTGAACCCAAATCGACGAATACATCATCGGCAGTTATTTCGATTTGATCGATCATTTGACATACCAATTCGTATGATGTCTCGCCATACACCTGTAACCATGAACGTAAATAATACATTTAATAGAAATTCTGTCACATTCTGTCTGTACATTATTAGCAGTAATGAAGTATATTAAACATTCAATATGTAATACAATTTCTTATATGCATAATCTCTATCTAACTCAAACAAGATCATTTGAGTTGATTTACTAATATATTTTTGAAATCATTACACAATTTTGTAAACATACAATTTATAGAGTAACTACTCAATGGTATATTGTTAACAATTTTAAGAGGTAATGATACTCCAACTCATAACAGATTCTTTTAAAAATAATCGTTTAGTACAATCATAGATAGACTATCTTTAGATTAAACGAAATAACACTTTACTATACTAACACAATAATTAGCTTATTGCATATGAATTTAGTTCCTTACTTCATAGACTTTTAATGTAAAACATGTATTGGTGTCCCTTGTCTCTAAATTTGACCCATATGCCATCACTGCTAACGGCATGACACTATCTTATACAGTCATGTCTACTCTATGCCAGCGCTGTCGACTTCCTTGTGTGCGTGCGCACGTATACTATTATACTTCGTTCGTTTTCTGTGTGACCTGATACTACTTCTAAATATCCGCTATTTTTATTATTATATTTCACTATTATATTTACCACGTGTATACATGCTTTGTATATATTCTTTAAAATAATAATGTTTTTAAAGAGTTAAAAAGAATTAGCATGAGTGATAATATACAGACAAAATCTATTACAACGACATCGAAGAGACTGCTCATATTTAGTCGTAAAAACTGATATTCGTAATAACCGGTGATGTTTTCGAGATACAGCATTCAGCCGGGACCTTTGTTCTGGGTTAGTATAACCGATATGTTGTTCTAAACGATATGGCCATTCGCCGATTTTTTCAATCGGTTTTCATTAAGAATTTAAAAGTAACGTCTCTGTTTTTTAGTTTTTGTAAAAAAGGTGGCAGATGTCTGGGAATAAATAATAAAATACATTTCAATCGTTAATAGAAAAATCTATCTGTTTGTTTGTTTGTTTGAACACGCATCACTACTAAAGTACTTTGTTCACCCTAAAACCTCAAAATCATAAAGCATATCCTCGAGTAACATTTAGTCTTAGTTTCATTAAAATTGGTTCACTCTATCACAAGTTATTGGAAAGCGAATTAAGTACAAGATAAAATTAGATAAGTAAATGGAATTAACACGTTCATCGGAATTGTATTTTATTTTATTAATCACTACTTTTTTAAATTAGGTTGCACGCGGACGAAGTATTTAATATAAATAATAAAATGTAAATACTTATCAGATACAACTAACCTCGGGTGAAAATGGTTCGTATTGGTTGAGCTTATCTGGGTCTGAAACTGCTTGGTTGTAAGTCTGCTGCAAAATGTGTTTTAGTAAGCCTCTTGATGGGTACTTGTTCAAACGCTGTGCTGGTAATGATGTACCCTTTTCCTATAAAATATAAATGATCAATTTATATATGTGTAAATTTATAACACCGATATAGTAAGTAATAGACAAAGAGAATTAAAGTTTACGTTATACGCAAGAGGTCGTTAAGCTTATATGACATTTGGGACCGGTCTGGTGAAATAATTTTCTGGTTTGTCGACCTCTACATATAACATAATTAATAAAACAACATCAAACAATGCTATTATTAAGTAAGAGGTGAATTCATTCTTAGTATGTTTTAATAACCTATTATAAACATTATTATAATTAATATCTTGAAGTAGAGGTTTAATATTGCGCCGGTTTCACGAATATTTATCACACGCTAGCAGCTGCAACGTCGTCCGAAATTGATAGAATAAAATAAGTTTAATAGTCTGCGTCGTTTCTATGAATACAAGGTGTAAAACTTGAAAACGTTCGTAACTTGCATTAGAAATTTCCATAGTGTCAATTTATTTTTGGAGTCAGTTTACTACAAAAAAAAGTAGAAAAATGTAACACTATAAATTTCCATTTCAAACTTCAAGAAATTGAATAGATTACAAAATGATTTTTAATGAAAAGTTGCACACATCAATAAAACTATTTACACCATTCTAATGCACCTAGGTTCCAATTACTTTCCTCCAAACCGCATTATTTATTTAATGATCTCCTCCACCGTTCGAAATAGTTATAGATTGTAATGATCACTAAGCATCAGGTGAACTGCGTACTTGTTTCTTGGTATTTTATCGACTGAAAACCTAGATATCGCCCGCTGAACATATTACATTGTTGCTGAACGAAAACCTATACGCATGAGAAAACTATAATTTCGAGTTTATCTCTAATCCTAAACAAAAATATATAATTAGTTCCGTTAAAGGTGATAATAAATAATCGGGTATAAATACCTATCATAGCCTTGACATTGTAAACATAGTGAAATGACCGAACGATACAGGCTGTTGTGCGTCATTTAAGAGCAATGTCGATGGCCTTGAGTCTAAACTTGGTTCAAGGTTTTATAAATGAAGCAAAATATGTACACATATAAAAACCTAACGATCTAAAATAAATATTAGCGGTCATTAGCTTAGGTTCACATAAGAGAAGCAACAAATTAAATGTGATTCATGACTTGTGCCGCTATTAAATTAGCGAGAATTAATATTTGGCAAAGTATAACGAATCTTGTTACTATTTTCTTCTACTACCCAGGTACCTAGTTACTACGACAACGATGACGAAAATGCGATACCCGAGGTGACCTGGGAAGAGACGAGGGCGGCGGTGCAACATCTACGTATCAAGAACACCGCCCCAGGACCAGATGGCATACCTGGTCGTGCATTGGCCCTGGCTTACGAGGCCCTTGAACCCAGACTAGTAAGGATTTTCACTGCGTCGCTTCAGCGGGGCCAGTTCCCGCGTTTGTGGAAGACCGGCCGACTGGTCTTGCTGAAGAAGGGGGGGCGCCCAGCAGACAGTCCTTCCGGGTACCGGCCCATTGTGTTGTTGGACGAGGTTGCGAAAATGTATGAAAGGATAATCGCAGGCCGTCTCGTCCAGCATCTAACACGAGTCGGGCCGGATCTGGTGGATAACCAGTTTGGTTTCCGCCAGGGGCGCTCCACCATAGACGCAGTGATGAGAGTAAAGATTCAGGCGGAGGAAGCTGTTGCCCGGGGCGAAGTGGTGTTGGCGGTGTCCCTCGACATCGCCAACGCTTTTAACACATTGCCTTGGGCTAGCATCAAAGAGGCGCTTCGTTATCATGGGGTGCCTCACTACCTCCGCCGCATAGTTGGGGCGTACCTCTCAGAGAGGTACGTAACCTTCCCAGGTCAGAATGGCAGGGAAAGTCGACGACACGTCGTATCCGGTGTTCCGCAGGGATCTGTCCTGGGTCCCCTCTTGTGGAACATCGGATATGACTGGGTGTTGCGCGGTGTACTCCTCCGTGGTGTCAGCGTTGTCTGTTACGCAGACGACACACTGGTGCTGGCCCGAGGGAGTACGTACTGCGAGGCCGCGACGATAGCTACGGCGGGCGTCGCTCAGGTTGTTGACAGGATCTGGCGTCTGGGATTAGAGGTGGCGTTGCGCAAATCCGAGGCCGTGTGGTTTCACGGCCCTCGGAAAGCGCCACCTCAAAGAACCCAGATTCTTGTGGGAGGCGAATCCATCGGTGTCGGGTCGAGTATGAGGTATCTCGGCCTCCTCCTCGATAGCCGTTGGACGTTCAAGGAACACTTCCGGCAGCTAGCCCCCCGCTTATTGGGCACAGCGGGCGCCCTCGCCCGTTTGCTACCCAACCTCGGGGGGCCGAACTCTGCCTGTCGGAAGTTGTACCTGGAGGTCGTGCGGTCAATGGCCCTTTACGGGGCACCCGTGTGGGCGCCTAAATTGACGGCCATTACTATCGCTCACCTGCGGAGACCGCAGCGGGCGATGGCCGTCAGAGCTATACGCGGCTATCGCACGATTTCCTTTGAGGCGGCCTCCCTACTTGCCGGATCCCCACCCTGGGACTTGGAAGCGAGAGCCCACGCGTCTTTCTATCATCAACGCGTGGAGGCGCTGGAGCTGGGGCAACGTCTGGCGCCTCGAGAAATCGAGACGCTAAGGTCCCAGCTGCATCAGGTCCTAGTGGTGGAAGAGTGGTCTCGACGACTTGAGCGACCCAGCTGGGGCGTGGTAACAATCGAAGCCGTTCGACCAGTCATGGTCGAATGGCTCACCAGGCGGCATGGCACCCTGAGCTTCCGGCTGACGCAGGTACTCTCGGGGCATGGCTGCTTCGGGCGATATCTGTGTCGCATTGGCCGGGAGCCGACTACAGGGTGCCATCACTGTGGCTGCGCGGATGACTCCGCACAGCACACGGTGAATGAATGTCCCGCCTGGGAAGTACCACGCCGCGAGCTGGTCGCGGCCATTGGCCCAGATCTCTCGCTCCCGATCGTAGTTAGTAAGATGGTCGAGAGCGAGGCCGGGTGGCTCTCCGTCGCCTGCTATTGCGAGACAGTCATGCTTGCAAAAGAGGCGGCGGAGAGGGAGAGGAAGCGGACCACTAGGCTCCCCTCCCGCGGTCGACGAACCACACGGCGACGATGGGTAGGGGATGACCTCCGGCCGCCGTAGATGGGGCCTGGGGGCGATGGACACGGGCATGTCGTCGCCCTGGCAGTGCAAACTGCACAGGTCCATGTGATGGAGTCGCATTGTGCCGATGCGACTCCCACAGTTCGTCAGGGGGGGGTCTAACACCCACTCCCTCTTCGAGGGGTTTACCTTACTTGACCCCTCAGACCGCAGTCAGGGCCTGTTAGAGAGCCCACACCTGTCGGGGGAGCAGATGCAGTGCCAGTCGGCAGTTCCTGCTCCCCCGCCAAAAAGGTGTATGAAGGCACCATGGTGTTTTAGTCCGTGCAAATCGGACATAACCCATCCTCAGCTGTCCCACGGGATGGGTATCTGTTAGGGATTTCCGCATGATAAAAAAAAAAAAGGTACCTAGTTCGGTCATAAGTTCATTCACAACGTAATTATTTATAACTAGCTGTTACCCGCGGCTCCGCACGCGTTTTTTTAATATATTAAATAAATGTAAAATTGTGATTAGATCTGTAAAATTACAGAAATACTTTTTCTGGGGTCTTGAAAATTAAGAAGATAAAAATTTACGAAATTTTATATAGAAGATTTGGCGCTTATACCTTTACATTAACTTAGACATGAAGAAAACTGGGTAGAGAATACATAAGAACTACTTATATTGACAATTTCAGAATTGGCAGTATGGATTAATTCCTTCGCCTGTATTGATGGACGAATATTATTACTACTAACCTTTTAGAATAGCAGCACAATATAGACTTTAAAAATGTTTGCGACAGCAACGTACTACTTATAATCAAAAATTGGAATTAAAAATAACGTAGAATAAACTTTTGAACAGAAACACAAAATAAACCCTAATAATATTTCCAATAGAATGTTATCATGTTACTATGGCAACGCATATAATACTGACATTGCCACGCAGCGGATGCTATAAAAATAGCCCGATTTTGGGACATTCTTCATTAGTGCTCCGCTCCTATTGGTTTTAATGTGATGATATGTAGCCTATAGCCATCCTCGATAAATGAGCTATCTCTAACACTGAAAGAAACTTTCAATTCGGACCGGTAGTTCTTAAGATTAGCGCGTTCAACCAAACAAACAAACTCTTCACCTTTATAATATTAGTATAGATTTTCGAATACTGGCCAAATATTGTTCGACTAATTTTGAAAATAGAACGTTCACGCTTTCCAAAAATATAAAAGAAATTTCTTTTCAAAGATGGTTTTTTTTCTCGAACTGACTACGCTATTGACCTAGCAAGGTCTTAACAGCTTCACCAGACTACAATTCAAAGATGGTGTGCAGTCCGGTGAAGCTGTTAAGAACTTGCTAGGTCAATAGTGTAGTCAGTTCGAGAAAAAAAAAACAAAGATGGAGTGGTCGCGACTCTCATGTTGTACCGTTGTGTTTTCGCGCCAAAAGATGTTATGAACATTATGCAAAAAATGAAAGTAACGCTAGTGTGTTTATCGCACTATCAAACGATACATGGAAGATTCTAGTTTCGAAGATCGTAAGAGGAGCAGCCGAGCTCGTAAAGTTAGACACCAGCGGACATGAAAGCAGTAAAGCGTGAAATACACAGAAATCTTATGCGTAAGCACAAAATCGTAACTTCTCAGATAGGGGGGGTAAGAAGAACCACGATCAAAAGAGTGTTGTTGTTGTTGAGTGTTGTGAGTGAAATTAAAGTCTGGGGACTACGAGCTTATCGTAAAAATAACGGACATTATTAGAATAAGCGTTTGAAAAAAATTAGACTGGAAAGATCCCGAGTTCGAAATTTTGTTTTGGAACGATAAAATTTTTAAGATCAAAAAAAGTTATAACAAACAAAATGATAATGTGTATGTCCAAAATAGTAAAGAATCGACTGTTCCCATTCCTAGGGACCACCGAGGACATTATCCTTCGTCATTCAATATTTAGCTTGAAGTCTTATATTCAGGCAAAACTGAACTATTTTTTTATCAAACAGGTTTCAAAACCAATACTAATTTCTATCAAAATACCCTCCTAACAAACATAGTCGAACCAAATATTCGAAAAGAGATATCGAATTTCCCCAGCAGAATTCTGTTTTTAGTAGGTGGTAGAGCCACGCTGAAGCTATAACTGGTCTCAGCATTAATGGGCCAGCTCACCCGGGGTAGTACCACCCTTTCACAGTAAACCGACGTGAAGTAACAGTGCTTGCATTATTGCACTTCGTTCGGTCAGTGAGAATGCCGGAGGTCTATCTCCCCCTCTCCCTTCCCCCCAAGACACGCTGGCAGCACACTTGTGACTCCCCTGGTGTTACTGGTGTCTATGGACGGTGATAATCATATATATATATATATATATATATATAACATATATTTGGAGTGTGTCCAAGCATCGCTGGTTAAAGCAGCGGCAGAAACAGACATGAATGTGATGCGTGCTACGATCGATGACTGACTGCATCGATTAGGGGCATGTACAATATTTACAATAAGGGAAAGCATTTTGCATGATGTAAATTAAATTATATTATACATTTGTTTTTTATTTTAAGTATAATTTAACACAGTTATCAAAAAGTGTATAATTCATTATATTAAAAGTTTTTGACAGAATTTATGACCAGACTAGCCAGCTATATTTAGTCAAACCATCTTTAAAAGCGTAAACATTATGCGCAATACACCGTACAAAGCAACGTGATCCGTACATTGTAAACCTTTTACGAACATCACGGAGATTACAATAGAAACTGCAATTGAAGGCGTTTATTCTTCTTGGCGTTTTTTTTTTTTCGAGTATTTCGAATGTGTCTTGTAAGTCAAGGGAAATATTAAGAATTGATTTTTTGAATGTCAGAATATAGAGTTGTACTGACTACAATGCAACTTATCACAAGGGACAAAATCTATACTATAATAAAACTGTAACAAGTCGAAATCTGTACATTAAATATTTTTTGAAGATTTTAATCAGGTTAGACTATGTTATCGATATAGAAGCCAAAAATAATCTTTTTACAATTTTTGTCTTTCTGTCTGTCTGTCCCTATGCACACGCATCACTCTGAAAGTACTGAACCAATCTTGACGAAACTTGACATAATGATACCTAATATAACGAGATTACAGCAAATGTACTTTTTGTACCATAAAACGCAAAGGGTTCTCCAGGATAAAGGATTAAAGCCTAGAACCTAACCCCGTATTACTCTGAAAGTACTAAACCAATTGTAACGAAACTTAACACAGTAATAACTGATATTACAAGGCTACATCCAGGATACTTTTCGTCCCATAAAACGCAAGGGGTTCTCCAGGATAACGAAAAATAAAAATTTGTAGTCAACGTAACTAGACTTTTTTGCGTCACAGTACAAGAGCCGGCAACGTTAAAAGAACAAGAATTTTAGAATACCTGGTTCTTTAATATATCAATATATATTTTTTTGTATCATAGGAGGCAAATGAACAGGTGGGTCACGTCATATTAAGTGACCACCACCTCTATAGACACTAGCAACACCAGGGGTGTCGCAAGTGCGTTGCCAACCTGTATATGGGAGAGGGTAAGGGAAGGCAAAGGAGGAAAAGAGAAGAGAAGTTGGCCTCCGACGCTCTCACTGACCAAACGAAACACTACAATGCAAGCGCTGTTATTTCACGTCGATTTTCTGTGAGAGGGTGGTATTAGCCTGAAAGGATACTTGGTAGCCGGTTAACGTTGTATTTTTAATGCGCGTTTTGATTTAATTAATTTTGATTTATGAATAGATTTAGGAACATTTTTTTTTCAGTAACTTTTAAACGCAATTAAAAGCATGAATTTATTACAGTCAGATACATTTCTTTATAAACAATCATATATATACTCGCTGATATATTTTATAAGTAAAAATAATTAATTTTAAACCAATTATTTTTTTCCATAACAAAGAACAAATTTCATTTTATTAAACATTATTGGTATTAAGATTTCACCATATACAATGCAACAACGATAAACGTAAAGGCATGTACGTATGACTTGGGATTGACGCCATTTTAAATATATGCGTCGTCGACCATCAGGCTATACGAAACCGAAATAGCTTGGACCGGCGAGGTGAAATATCTCGGCGTCACTTTAGATAAACACTTAAATTTCGATTCACACAGATAGAGTGTGAAACAAAGCCGCTATGGCCTTGGGTCGTCTCTATCATTTGCTTTGTCATATGAGTAAAATGTCCCCCAGACATAAACTCACTTTATATAAAACTTGCATCCGTCCGATTATCACGTACAGTTGTTCGGTTTTTGCACATGCGCAAAATCGTATTCAAAAGTTACAGGTTCTCCAGAACCGAGCCCAACGTAAAATAACCGGTGCCCCATGGTACGTCCGGAATAAGGGTCTCCACAGGGACCTGGAGATGCCTTCTGTCTGGGCCTATATAAAATCACTCTCACGTAGTTATTTCGAAAAAGCCGCGAATCATCCCAGCCCTTTAGTGGTATCCGCCACGAACTATGAACCCGTACTCAACGCTGCACAGTATAGAAGACGACCGCGACACATTCTTACCGACCCTCCTGATTCAATCACGTCAGCGAAAGATCAGTAGCAGCCTGTCTCTTCAAACAAAGCGTGTTCACGTCCACGCCCGCATAATCACTATCACGCCACCGTGGTCTGGGGGTAAATTTCACTCCCGCACACCAGATTAGGCCCCGCTCGGCAACGGCTCAAGCCTAGGTCCGTTCCCTCGGCGGGGAGCCCTTGAGTACGCTGCTCATGTGATACAGTGACAGAAAACTTTACATCACTGCTATAACATCACACACATCACCTATACACACGTGCACGCCTACACGCTTACATGCTGTTTTTCTTTTTCAGAAAAATAAACACACAACAAAGAGTTCTACCCTTATTTTTCCCTATCCTATCCTATATAGTTTGGAGAAATTTTTCTGACACAAAATACATATAGGAGTTATTGAGGCACGCATGCTTGGTACACATGCATGTTTCAATAACTTATATACG
>JACEII010000681.1:5032-18046 GCA_014332785.1 Antheraea mylitta
TGGTTATTCAAGCGAAAACGCTAACTCACGGGACAGCAACTACGACCAGAGTAGTTACGAAAAGAGCAACTATGAAAGCAGCAATTATGACAGCAGCAACTATGAAGCGGCATCCTCTGAAAGTAGTTCTTCGCACCAGAACAGTCAATCAGGCCAGGACTACAACAGGGATAACAATAACGTGAGTGGTTATTCAAGCGAAAACGCTAACTCACGGGACAGCAACTACGACCAGAGTAGTTACGAAAAGAGCAACTATGAAAGCAGCAGTTATGATAGCAGCAACTATGAAGCGGCATCCTCTGAAAGTAGTTCTTCGCACCAGAACAGTCAATCAGACCAGGACTACAACAGGGATAACAATAACGTAAATGGTTATTCAAGCGAAAACGCTAACTCACGTGACAGCAACTACGACCAGAGTAGTTACGAAAAGAGCAACTATGAAAGCAGCAGTTATGATAGCAGCAACTATGAAGCGGCATCCTCTGAAAGTAGTTCTTCGCACCAGAACAGTCAATCAGGCCAGGACTACAACAGGGATAACAATAACGTGAATGGTCATTCAAGCCAAGGCTCTAGGTCCAACTCACAAGAATACAGCAATAAACAGAAGAGTTACGATAGCAGCAGTTTTCAAAGCAGCAGTTCCATTAGCAACAGCTATTCGAGTTCAATGTCAGGAAGCAGTAGTTCTTTAAATGAAAACAATGAACCTGCAAAGAACAGCAGAGATAATGATCGCGAAAATGATTATTCAAGCCAAGGCTCTAAGTCCAACTCACAAAGCTACAGCAACAAACAGAAGAGTTACGATAGCAGCAGTTCTCAAAGCAGCAGTTCCAGTAGCAACAGCTATTCGAGTTCAATGTCAGGAAGCAGTAGTTCTTTGAATGAAAACAATGAATTTGCAAAGAACAGCAGAGATAATGATCGCGAAAATGATTTTTCAAGCCAAAGCTCTAGGTCCAACTTACAAGACTACAGCAACAAACAGAGCAGTTCTCAAAGCAGCAGTTCTTCCAACGAGAATTCTATGAGTGACAACAATAAGAGTAATAGCTACGGGACCAGTTATTACCGCAATACCAACTCCAGGCCAGGAAGTTATAGCTCCCAAGTATCTTCTAATAAAATTAGTGCTAGGAGCACTACTTACTAAAAGAATTCGTTACGAACGTAACTGATATTAAAGAGCAAGTCAGTACTTGAAAGTGGATCTAAATAATTGAAATTTGATTTATAATGGAAACGCTTAACGGAACCTTAAATATTAATTTTCTGTTTTATTTCAATGTGATGTAGAGGCCATGATGTCTCATATACTATGTGAATCTAATTTCTGGTTTCGTTAGTCGACTTACGTCCTTTTTTTATGCAACTTTTTTTAATGTTTTAATTTTTTTTAATTCGTATTGATTTTGAAAAAAACATTTTTTTAATAAATTTATTCTTTATATATTTTTTGGTCTTGTTAAATAAAATATTTTATGTTTTTGTTTTTGTGATGGTTTTAAAATAAAGTAATAGCAAATTATTATTATGTTTTTATTGTCATATGTTTTATAAATGGTCATGATTATAATACATGTATACTATATTTAAAAAAGGAGAACAAATCTCTACATTTCCAAGTGAAATCGTTAGTAGGAATTTCCGGGCACATACAATGAAATGGCTTCCAAAACTTGTAGTATACCAAAATAATATGGACCTTTAAACAGCTTACAAATAATTCGGGATAGGTTTATAAATCCCTTTCCTAGGGGTAATCCATAATGGTAGTTTATATCTTTCACGTGTTATTGAAAATATTTAAGTACTTGTTTATACTATTCTGACTTTATAGTACTAGACTATGACCGCGACTTCGTTTTCGTGAAATAGTTACTTTGGGCTAACATGCAGCGGAAACTCTCAAGAGGCAAAAAAAAACGGATTTTTAAACATTCTAAATTGGTGCTCAGCTCCTATTGATCTTAGCGTGATGATATAACCATAACCATCCTCGATAAATGAGTTATATAACGTTGAAAGAATTTTTCTATTCGGACCAGTAGTTCCTGAGATTACTCCCTACAACTTCACAAACTCACGAACTTTACCTCTTTATAATATTAGTAAAGACTTAATAATCATCGAATATTATGGTTAAGTTGACCATTTAATCTACATATAACTCACCGGTTACATCACAAAAATCTCATAGACTATATCGAAGACGCAATTATGTATGAAAAAAAAATGTATGGAAGTAAGTATGAAGGATTTACACGAAAGTCATTTTGATTTATTTTTTACTAATATAATATATAAAGTGTACGAATACATATGTGAATTTGATTCGTTTGTTCCAAGCCATAACTATCCAACTGATCATCATGTATTTTTGCATGGACGTTGTCAATCGCATAGAAAAGGAAACCTACCTCATACCTACATAAAAAGTACTATTTCTGAGAGATAGGACAGATGTCCGAGAGTGAAGCCACGAGCAAACGCTAGTATGCTGCTAAGAACATATAAATTGGAAAAAGTTAAAGAATTCGTACCAGATTAAGCCTCCCTCGGCAACGGCTCAAGTCTAGGTCCACTCTCTCGACGTGGAGCTCTTGAGTGCGCTGCTCGCGCGATACAGTGACACAAAATCCGACATCATTGCGACAACACTACACATATCATCCCCACACACGTGCACGTATACAAGCTGAGACATGAAAGTGGAAGGGTTTTGTTTCTTTCTCTTATCGAACTGAAATAGTTTAGAAAATTGTCCGATACGAAACATATATAAGAGTTATTGAGGTATGTATGCTTGGTATACATGTACGATTAATTGGTAAAATGGAACGTAACATCTGAGCGGATGTTGTAGTACTCTGTGGTATATTGTTTCTGAGATGGCGATTTGCATTGTGTTGAGTAATAAGACGAGACGTGTTTAAAATTAAGAGTAAAGTGGTGTAGACATTTGTGTGTAAATAAAGTACTAAAATACTTGTTTGGGTTTTATTTGGATCCCACAATTTTTGGGGTCTCGTCCGGGATACCATTTTAATACTCAAGTATTAAGAACGTCGACGACGCATCACGCCATACAACTACACCGAGACGACGAAGCTTAAAGACGCAACGTCTACAAAGTACTTGTTTTACGTGATTTACGTTTCACGATTTAAATGTAACCCTTCGTAAAGAAAACATTATGTTAACCGGGTTAGGTTCTTCAAAAGTTTTTACGTCTGGTAAATTCATTACTTCTTTACATGTTGATGGTTTTAGTTTTGATTTATGGTTTTATGTGATTCCTAAAGATACAATGCCTTATAAAATTGTATTAGGACAGCCTTTCTTGAGGGAAGCCCCTGTTCTTTTTGATAAAGGTTGTGTTAATGTCATATCAAGGGGGGAGAATGAAATATTAAAATGCTTACTTTCAGATTCACAGCAAGAACGATGTGTTAGTTATATTCAAGATGAAAACATACGCAAATTAGTGTCACAAATGGTACAGAACTATAAGCCTATGCAGATTAAAGAAGCTCCAATTGAAATGAAAATAATTTTAAAAGATGAAGTTCCAGTTGCACAACGACCCAGACGTTTGTCGCTATATGAACAAGATATAGTTGACCAGCAAGTTGGTGAATGGTTGCAAAAAGGTATAGTCAGACCCAGTTATTCTGAATATTTAAGCCCACTTGTTTAGTAAAGAAAAAAGATGGATCCATTCGCATATGTGTAGACTACCGTAGATTAAACATGAAGATGGTCAAAGATGAATTTCTTTTACCTTTAATTGAAGATCACATAGATAAACTTGCAAATTATAAGATATTTAGTAAATTAGATCTTAAGGATGCTTTCTTTCATTTGAAAATATGTGAAGATTCTATCAAATACACTTCATTTGTTACTTCAATATGGGTTCACTAGAGCGCCTTTTGGTCTTTCAATATTTCCTAGTTATTTTTAGAGAACAAATTGCAAGAGAATTCTTATTAATTTTCATTAATGATATAATAATACTTTCTAATTTTTACAAAGAAGCTCTTGAACGACTTGGAGAGGTATTGGATGTGGCTGCAAACTATGGACTTCAAATAAATTGGAACAAAAGTGACCTGTTCACGACAAAAGTAGAATATCTTGGTCATATTGTTGAAAATGGATCGCTACAACCATCCTCAGAAAAGGTGGAAGCCGTCAAAAGATTTACTGAGCCAAGATCTATAAAACAATCACAAAACTTTCTAGGACTGACATCTTACTTTAGAAAATTTATAGAAGGATACTCATGGATTGCTAAACCTCTCACAGATTTATTATAGAAGAACAGTAACTTTTATTTTGGTGAAGAGCAGCGACTGACTTTTGATGAATTAAAAAAGAAGTTGACCCAAGATTCAGTACTCAGAATATTTAATACAGCATTTAAAACAGAGTAACATACCGACGCTTCACAGGAAGCATATGCTGCAGTGCTTGTGCAACAAAATCCAAATAGCAATGCTGTACATCCGGTGTACTATATGAGTAGAAAGACTATAGAACCAGAAAAAAATACACCAGTTATAAATTAGAAGCTTTAGCTGTGATCGAAGGCATTAAGAAATTTAAAATATATTTATATGGTATACCTTTCAAGATAGTGACAGATTGTTCAGCTTTTGAAATAACACTAAGAAAAAAAGATTTAACAACAAGAGTAGCAAGATGGGTTTTGTTATTGCAAGAATATAATTATACTGTGGAGCACAGAACAAGCACATGACCATCTAGTTGCGCAAACCATAGTTGTGGATCGACGGCGTTGAAAGCAGGTGTCTTCACACCCACACGGAAAGCCATCAGAAACTCCTTGTTTTCTTCGGTGCTTGGCTCCATTGTTCTTCAAATGACGGTGGTCACCAGTGAAGTGGTATAGTGTGTAGTGCTTAGGTTTCGATACCACTTGCGGCAATAGATATAATTTACTATGTGCTAGTAGTTAAACAACGGCAGAGAATAATAACTTATATTTGTGAGCGGTTACAAAGAATTCAGCGTAATAGTAATGTGAATACAAACAACAACAATATTTATACTTAAAACTAATTAACAATAATTACATCTCCCACTTAACCGTCCATACAGTGGTTGCCGCCTTCTTCAAGATGTCCGCCGATAGTAAAATCCAAATGCGCCGGCGGCTATCTTGCGCGCGCGCCGCCATACAATAGCGCGCTGTCAGCCATCTTGCCGTAGGCGGGGCCCAATGCGCTAATCCGTTACACGTGTAAGGGATTAGCTATGGATCATACGATGTGACGTAATATGGCGTGATTTTCGAGGAGCGTTTAGTCGTGCGAGTTCGCCTGCTAGTACTCGCCACACTAGCCACCGCTTTGATCGGAGTGGCATGGAAACGTATAGGCTATCACCATGCCACTCCAGCGATCAGTCCGGCGGAAGGTCCGGCCCATCTTAATAGGAAGGCTTATTGGTTACATATCAGTTGCTTCCCTTAGTCAGCGGAACTTGAGCAATGAAGAGATGAGTCTACTGCCCCATCCATTCAGGTCCGACTACATCCTGCATCTATCCTATTCCTCGTATCCTTATCTATGCAGCTGTCTATCCAATTTCTTTAGTGATCTCGTGATCACCTACTTCAGTGTACTAAGAGACACTGAACTGATTGCGTGCCGTGGAACTCATATTTCTCCTATCTTAATTCTGACGAAGAGATAATTTTAAAATATAATTTAATGCCATTAAAACTTATGAAAACTTGGAAACACCAGAATAGCACAGTTATTTTTGGAATTAACAACATTCGCTTATCTAATAATTATATTTAGAGAACACTATGTTGGATATTATCACGTGCTGTAAAGTGGTCGCTTATACAGCAATAATAAACTACTTTAAATTGTTTTTCACAGTTGATGACATACATACAGGCAGCGGGTATAGATTTAAGTGTGGGTGGCAGTTCAAGTAAGTAACAAGTTGTTATCGTTTTCTCTATATTACTATCCGTTAAGGAAAATTTGAGTGAAAGACTATGTCTCGAGTAAGCGACTTTAGTCTATCATTATCAAATGAATTTTTGATCATGATGAGCGTTAAAAAGAAATTGTCATTTATATCAATAGAAATTGAAATTCTTCTTTGTTGTCTTCCTTATCCTCGTGCAAATTTTACATAATACCACTGGTTAGCACACTGCAGATACTGATTTCATCGTCAAAATGATCAAATGCTTAAATGTTAATTCTCCATAGTCAACAATCGATAGATCTGTAAACAAATTCAAACAGCTACAATTTTTTTTTGGGGTTAAGGGGTGTCGAGTAACATCTTAAGACTTGAGACACCCAAGCTCACCTCACCTGCACGTGGTGCACCCTGCTGATCAACGAACGAGGCAATGGCGAAAGCGGGGTGGTAGGGTTTTACAGCCCGACTGGGTCGCAACCACCATGTACCTATATGGCGAAAAAGTCCGTCATAGTGACTCGCTTCTGCGCGTCGCGTTTCGGGATCAGCCTGTGCATATCTAGTACCGGGTGACTTTCGTCAATGTGGCCGGCATGACAGCGGCGACCGGCGATGGATAATCAGTCTCTCGGTGGATGCCGATGTTTTTGGATTGTACTATGCTTAACATCAGACATAGGGCAGTCACTTTATCGTGCTTGAATAAAAAAAAATGTCCACCCGTGCGAAGCTGGGACTTACCGCTACTATTTACAAAATTTATTGCATTATCGTCCATAATTGTTTCTGTAACTTAATGTTTTTCTTTTCATAGCTGGAGCTGGAGTTACATTGACTGTGAATAATGACACACTTCTTGCATTAAGCATCGGCACAACAACATAATCACGACACAATGAACTACCTAACTGAATTATTCACTTAAAAAGACCGCATCTTGTATCGTATGTCATTTATTCCGTATTACCTATTTGAAATATTGTATAATTTTCCTAAAATTCCTAAATATGCTGTTGTATCTTTTCTCTTTTTGCCAAAACTGAATTCGAATTATAATTAAAATTGTCAATATTGTTATTCATTGAAATAAAATTTGCTTCATTTATTTTGTGTTTCTTTAATCTTCAACTGTTACAAAAAAATCTAAAAAACGTCTTGGTATAGATATAGTGGATCGTGCTGTAGACGACTCTAAGTTATTTATTTTTTGGATTGCATTGACCCTTTGCCTTTTGTTTTTAAATATACATGGAAGTGGAAGCATATCGGCTAATATAACATATATCTATACTATAATAAAACTGTAACAAGTCGAAATCTGTAAATTAAATATTTTTTTAAATTTTAATCAGGGTAGACTATGTTATCGATATAGAAGCCAAAAATAATTTTTTTACAATTTTTGTCTGTCTGTCTGTCCCTATGATCACGCATCACTCTGAAACTACTGAACCAATCTTGACGAAACTTGACATAGTGATAACAAATACTACGAGATTACATCAAATATACTTTTTGTCCCATAAAACGCAAAGGGTTCTCCAGGATAAAGGATTAAATTCTAGAATCTAAGCCCGTATTACTCTGAAAGTACTGAACCAATTTTAACGAAACTTAACACAGTAATAACTGATATTACAAGACTACATCCAGGATACTATTTGTCCCATAAAACGCAAGAGGTTCTCCAGGACAACGAAAAACAAAAAATTGTAGTTAACGTAACTAGACTTTTTTGTGACATCTTAGTACAAGAGCCGGCAACGTTGAAAGAACAAGAATTTTAGAATACCTGGTTCTTTAATATATCAATATATATTTTTTTGTATCATAGGAGGCAAACGAACAGGTGGGTTACGTGATGTTAAGTGACCACCACCCTGAACACTAGCAACACCGGGGTGTCATAAATGCGTTGCCAACCTGTATATTGGAGGAGGGTAAGGGAAGGCTAAGGAGAAAAGGAGAAGAGAGGTGAGCCTCCGGCGCTCTTACTGACCAAACAAAACACTACGATGCAAGCACTGTTATTTCACGTCGGTTTTCTGTGAGAGGTTGGTATTAGCCCGAAAGGACACTTGGTAGCTGGTTAACGTTGTATTTTTAATGTGCATTTTGATTTAATTAATTTTGATTTATGAATAGGTTTGGGAACATTTTTTTCAGTAACTTTTAAACACAATTAAAAGCATGAATTTATCACAGTCAGACACATTTTTCTATAAACAATCATATATATACTCGCTGATATATTTAATAAATAAAAATGATAAATTTCAAACCAATTCTTTTTTTAGCAAAGAACAAATTTTATCAAACATTATTGATATTAAGATTTCACCATATACAATAAACAACGATAAACGTAAATGTATGACATGGGATTGACGCCATCTTAAATATATGCGTCGATTATCAGGCTATACGAAACCGAAATACCTTGGGCCGGCGAGGTGAAATATCTCGGCGTCACTTTATATAAACACTTAAATTTCGATTCACACACATATAGAGTGCAAAACAAAGCCGTTATGGTCTTGGGTCGTCTCTATCGTTTGCTTTGTTATAAGAGTAAAATGTCTCCCAGGCACAAACTCTCTTTATATAAAACTTGGATCCGTCCGATTATGACGTACAGTTGTTCGGTCTTTGCACATGCGGAAAATTGTATTCAAAAGTTGCAGGTTCTCCAGAACCGAGCCTTACGTAAAATCACCGTTGCTCCATGATACGTCCGGAATAAGGATCTCCACGGGGACCTGACGATGCCTTCTGTCTGGGCGTATATAAAATCACTCACACGTAGTTATTTCGAATAAGCCGCGAATCATCCCAGCCCTTTAGTGGTATTCGCCGCGAACTATGAACCCGTATCCAACGCTGCGCAGTATAGAAGACGACCGCGACACATTTTACCGACCCTCCTAATTCAGTCACGTCAGCGAAAGATCAGTACCAGCCTATCTCTTCAAACAAAGCGTGTTCACGCCCACGCCCGCATAACCACAGATCACGCCGCCGTGGTCTGGGGATAAATTTCGCTCCCGCACACCAGATTAGGCCCCGCTCAGCAACGGCTCAAGCCTAAGTCCGTTCCCTCGGCGGGGAGCCCTTGAGTACTTTGCTCACGCGATACAGTGACACAAAACTTTACATCAATGCTACAACATCACACACATCACCTATACACACGTGCACGCCTACGCGCTTTCACGCTATTTTTCTTTTTCAGAGAAATAGACGACAAAGAGTTCTACCCCTATTTTTCTCCATTCTATCCTATCTTATATAGTTAAGAGATTTTTTTCCGATACAAAATACATACAGAAGTTGTTGAGGCACGCATGCCCGGTACACATGCATGTTTCAATAACTTATATACATATATCTAGATAGATTAGCTTAGGTTAGCTCAGATAGGTCGCGATTTTTGCACAAAACAGGCAACAGCCCAAGCCGAGGTGTGTCGTGCACACTTGAGTTGATCGTCCAAACATCCCAAGTCGGTTGAGTGCTTTCAGCGTTCGCCTCAATAGTTCGATGAAACTGTAAAGACTTTTCCTGGTCAACATTGTATACATTTCGAAAAAAAAAAGGCGTCGATAACATACGCTGCCACAATTATCGCTATCTTTATCGTGCAGCCAGTAGTACTGTACTAAACTATACCTATAGCTATATTCTATACATATATTAGTTTTATAGCAATAAATCGGTCTAAATATTGAGTTAATAACAGAATTTGTGTGAAAGATGAAATTTGTACTTATTTGTATCTAAATATAATAATAATAAAATTACTGCTATTCTAGCATGGGTTAAGATTACTTTTATTTTTATTTCCAAAAAATAGCATCAAGCACATTATTGTCAATACCATAAATGTCTTTCAATAATAATTCTATTTTAATAACGTTTTAAAGTTAGTAAAAAAAATACATCCTAAATTTTAAAAATCAATATTTTTGTTTGTGAACGGTCGATATACACAAATAAACGCAACTTTTACCGGCAGCCAGGTAGCCCGTTGTTCGGATGAATATAATATATAAAACTGGCTTGACTGATTCTTTCCGGTATGGCTTCTGCCTATGTAGGTATTTTCGCCAATATTAAGTGTGACAAATACACGATATAAATTTAATGCCAAATATTTAGTGTAACAATTTAGAATAATCTATAATAGTAACATATCAACATGGATAAATTACCAAAAGGTGATAGGTACTATGTTGTGAGTGGTACAGAGATTATTTATAAAAATATATTGGAAATATATTTAAAATACGCTTTCGAAACAGTTTATAACTCTTAGACAATAGTTTCAAGCAAGTGACAGTTGACGACGCTTCGGCGCGATGTTTGACGCTTCGATACGGTGTTCATATATTTTTCTTTAATACAATGGAGTATAAAAAGGTTTTAATACAAGTTGAGAATTGTTATGATAAAGTAAGTGGTAGAGATGTTTATTTAGTTTTATGTAGGTTAGTTTTTATCTTAATTGATTCTGGTAGATGTTTTTTTTTCTTCAAAATAACTACGCTATTGACCGAGCAAGGTCTTAACAGCTTCACCGTACTACAAACAACGGAGTGTTTGATGGTGCTACGAACGGGTACTAGGCTTATTTAAAAAAAAATTACATGTAATCTGTGTATATGTTTCAGTGAATCCGTGGATAGTTTGGATTCACAATTGGAAACGGTAGTTGTGGCTGCAATCGGGTATCAGTTTTATTCAATTTTTTCGCGTTTAAAAATACAATGGAAACCAGTGATAACCAATTTGGTGCAGACGAAGTTGCACGGGTCAGCTAGTTTTAAATATAGTTTAAAATTCCATTACAAAATTCCTTCCTATAAATATGGAATACAAAAAATAAAAAATAAACATTTGTTAACATTATATCAGATTGATATATTCAAAAGCATTTAGCTGAATAAATAATAAATTAGGAAGGACTACAGTCCTAAGGGCTGACAATAAAAGTTCAACTCAAAATTGTAGGTGGTAGAGCCCTGCTGAAGCTATTTTTGGTTTCAGCATGAATGGGTCGGCTCCTCCGGGGTAGTACCACCCCTCTCACCGATAACTGACGTGAAATAACAGTGCTTGCATTGTTGTGTTTCTTTCGGTCAGTGAGAGAGCCGGAGGCCCACGTCCCTTCCTCTTTCCTTCCTTCTCTTTCCTTCCCCTCTCCCTTCTCCGATATACAGGCTGGCAACGCACTTCCGACGTCCCTGATGTCACTAGTGTCTATGGACGGTGGTGATCACTTAACATCACGTGACACACCAGTTCGTTTGCCTCCTATGATATAAAAAAAAATCGTATACTCAGTCGATCAGTCAGGGAAGCCAATAACATTTTGTAGACACTGTGACTGTTTATCCGGGCAGAGCTTCGCTTTACAATAACTTGCACATAACTTTTTTTTTATGTCATAAGAGGCAAACGAACAGATGGGTCACTTGATGTTAAGTGATCACCACCGTCCATAAACACTTGAAACACCAGGGGAGTCGCAAGTGCGTTGCCAGCCTGTGTTTGGGAGGAGGGCGGGGGGGGGGGGGGGGGGGGGGGAGGGGGGAAGGGGAAGGTAGGTGGGTCTCCGGCTCTCTCACTGACCGAACGAAACGTAACAATGCAAGCACTGTTACTTCACGTCGGTTTTCGAAATTTTTCCACATAACTACGTGTGGATCAACAGTATCTTGCCTTTTATATGCCGAACTGTGGAAGTCAACGCTATTACAATTTTTACTCGCATTTCCACAAAACAATTTAGCAACACAAATATAAGTCCCTGTGCGACCGAGCCTAGCTCGGTTCTTTAAAAAACATTTTAAAATTATAGTAAACTGTTAGGTTTGCCTTATAAAATTAACTTTAAATATATATATATATATATATATATATATATATATATATGTCGGGGAGAACGTTATTGTCGTTGACATCGTCATTAGTGGTTAGGGGTTTAGTGGGCGTCATTCGGGTAAAATGCGAGCACAAAACACAATTATCATGGTTTCACATTGTTTTTATTTATATTTCACAATATTTCATTACATGACAATAATACCGTTGGAAAGATTAACAACTACGACCGAGCAGCGAGTTCGGGGCACCGATCTTACTTTAACCACCGAATATAATCTCTCAACAACGATCTACCTCGACCCGTTGCTATCTATCAAACGAATGTGTCACCAACACTGTCCGTCCTTCTAAAGTAAAGATGGCGCCTCGACCCCGCTCGAGGCGCTGCCTCTGCTCTGATTGGTCGTTACGTACTGTTCAGTATTCGGTACTCCTTGTTGGTTAGGTTGTTTTAATAATGTAAAATCACAAGCCTAACTGACGGGACCGACGGAAGTACCGAAGAAACGTCGACATCAACATCGACGCAACTTCACTGGGCGCATCCCTAGTCGACATGCAAAACGGTCGGATTCAAAACGGATATGACATTACGCGTCTAAGTGTTCGACTGCAAGCAGTAAAGTTAAGTGTCTCAGCGCCGTGCGCCTTAATTAAAGTGTTAATAAGTGCTGGAGACTTCGTAAGGCCCCATCACGTTAACGGAACTACTAAAGGGAACCTGGACGTTCTAGAAGACCGGTAAGTGGTTTTTTCATTATTCATTGCAGACCTTTTCTAGCTTGGGATACACGAATACTGAGTATAATCGTAATCATCCTTGGTCCTTCGAAGGCATAAGCCTACCAGCCTGTCAGTAGGTCTCATAAACCCTACACGTACATTACAATATTATGTGTTGTTAACACATTATTAAGGTTTTAAACTATAGAAAAATGTAACATGTAAGATACAATAAAAATTAGGTATTTTGAAAGTAATAAAACTGTCCGCCTCTTACAGTAAAGATCTCTTCGACCCCGCACGAGGCACGTGCTCTATTCTGATTGATTGTTTCGTGAAATATAGTATTCTTAACAATTATTTAATATTAGGATTTTTAAATTATAGTGAAACGTAATAAATTAAATAAAATTAAATTAA
>JACEII010000682.1:0-15302 GCA_014332785.1 Antheraea mylitta
TTCAGGCTCAACAGAGTTATTTGCTCTTAGCACCAGTCTGTAAAAAATACTAATATGTAATTTATTATTATCAATTATTTATACAATATTTTTTACACAGTTTTCAAACAACAGATTTTATTTCATTACATTTAATTAGAATTGTTTTTCAAATATTATAATAATTTTCTCTTTTTCTCTCCCTCTCTATTGAGGAGATCAAGGAATCTCTTTTCTAAAAAATGACAAAAATAATTTAGTACATACCTAAATATGCCATCTGCATAATGTATTAAATTTTTCATTATCTTTATATCTCCAGTAACATTATTCAATGTTAGAACATCAGTGACGTTGTTTAGGGATTTCCCTTTAATTGGTGATTCGAAAGATATGTTAACTAATTTGTAATCTATGGGTAGAGCGTCTGGATCCTTGTCTATTGCTTTTACAGTTGCTATAATCGTGTCTATAGGGACATTCAGTCTTACACCAACGGTTATGTTGGTACTTTCAAACTCAGGCAAGTGGTCGTCTATATCAAGAATTTTAATTAAAACTTGAATTTCTGAGGGATCCTGAAAATTATCATTTAATTTCCATCATTACATTAAATTAAAATATTTGTCATTATACGCCTATTGCAGAATTCAAAAGCTTTTTAGTTATTCTTTGGTATATACATATGTACTTAAAGTAAAGTATTTTAATTTATCATGGAATATATTTTATTAATGTACTCACCAAACGATTGTATTCTTTATTTACCACGGGGTTTACACCGTATTTATGACACTTTACTGTAATCAATTGCTTCGCAACTTCTTCTCTATCTAGCCTCGCCGCAGCTATTATGTGGGCTTTACTGTTATTCGTACGTTCCAATTTTATAAGACCTAAGTCGTTTCCATCTGAAATTAAAAGCATTGTTTGAGAATAAAGTTCTAATATTGTATCTATGCAATGAATACAAATATATATACAAAGATTTCTATGGTTCTTGTAAGAATAATCCCATACAATACCTGTAATAACGTAATCTATTGCTGAGTTTTCTCCTGTATCTTCATCTATAGCTTCTAATGTTCCAATAACAGAGCCAATTGGAACTTCTTCCTTTATATTTATTAGTATAGGAGGATCATCCTATAACAAACGAGCATAATATTGTCACATCCATAAAAAAATGCTCTTGGGGGTCGTCTAAATTATTTTATGACCCTTTCATACTTAGACTCCTTAGTCGATGGGCACCAAAATTCTGTTTTGTTTTTATGTGTGCATTTTTGGAAAGCTGCTACTCTCCACATTGGTAACAACAGCGGAGGAAACATAGCAGGTATGCGAACCTTTAGCCCGCTTATAAAAAAATACTTTCGGCATATATTTCTAATACCTCAATATATGCAGTCCACTTTAATTAAAATTCTTGACATAGACGACCACTTGCCTGACTTTGAAAGTGCCAATATAACCCCGTGCATCCACTAAACATTTTGTAACTAATTATGCTTTGTGAAAATATGTAACATAAACAAATTAACCAGATCGAGCTTCTTGCAGATTCTTCTCGATGACTGGATTATTCTCGAACCTGTGGTAGCTTTGACTTTCATAAGCGCCTTCTCAGGGCCTAAACTGAATAAAGGATATTTTGATTTTGATTTGTCTAGGTTACATACTTCGGCTTGTGTGGATGTCGTGGTAATCACCTCAAATGCTTTCGCTTATAACATTTTTTTTTTCGTACTGACTACGCTATTGGCTAGCAAGGTCATAACAGCTTCACCGAACTACTAAGGCGAGCGTTTAAAGCACTCAGCCGATTTTATTTGGGCAACTAGCTCAAGGGTGCACGGCACACCTTGGCTTGGCTATTGCCTGTTACATGCAAACTCGCTACCTATCTTAGCTAACCTTGCTAACTATTCATATATGTTTGAGTTGTTGAGACGCATATGTGTACCAAGCATACATGCCTCAACAAGCCCTCCTAATATTTTTTATCGGAAAATTAGAGTTTTTTCAGTTCGATAAGGGAAAAAAAAATAAAACCCTTCCACTTCCATGTGTAAGCGTGTAGGCGTGCACGTGTGTGGGGGTGATCGTGTAGTGTTGTAGCCGTGATGTAAATTTTTGTGTCACTGTATCGTGCAAGTAACGCACTCAAGAGCTCTCTGCCGAGGGATCGAACCTAGACTTGAGCCGCTGCCGATGGGTGCCTAATCTGGTATGCGGGAGCGAAATTTACACCCAAACCACGGCAGTGTGATCTGTGGTTACGCGGGCGTGGTCATGAGCACGCTCTGTTTGGAGAGACAGGCTGGTACTGATCGTTTACTGCCGTTATTTTACACGCAGCTAGGAGGTTCAGGAATGCCGGGCGTGCGCTCGCACTCCTACGTGGAGTGGTCTCCTAGGCACTTGACGAACCTAGGGCGGAGATAGCAGTTCTCCGCGCCGAGTGAGCATAACTCTGACAGTTATGATATTCCGACGGGGTGTGAGTTTTCCGGGGAGGCTCAAAGGTGATACCGGTGAGGCCACATACAGAGGTCAGGCTAAAGATAGCCTTTCCTTCCTGGGAGCGATCTAGGATAACCAGAACCATGTTATAGGATGCTCGGGTATGCGGGTGATACATCCTGTGCACCTCACGGACTGGGAAGTTGCGCTCCTTCAAGGAGGCAGAGACGTCGTCGGTCAATAGTTCTACCGGGATACGTCTGAGAACTACGCGAAGGAGGCGCTCTTCCTCGAGAGTAAACGTAAAATACGCGTAATGGCCCTCCCTGAGAAAGGTGGTTAGTTTGCGAAAATCAGTGGATGTAGGAACTTTCACTTGAATACCCGTGGAGGTATTCAAGGCGGAGGTGTATTGAATTTTTAAATCGTTCATTTTAGTGGAAATCTTTAACCATGAAGCCTTGTCTTGGATTGTAACAGGGGGCGGTGGGCGGTGCTTCTTCGCCGTGGCTACGGAAGTCGTAGCGTCGGCTTGACTAAGATCGATGGGGTGGGGCTTGTGATTAGCTGACGCAGGCACAGGCATTCGGGTGCTATCTCTCTTGATATTTTTCTGAACCGGGTGTATGGAACCCAACTCAGAATCGGAGACTTGGGACGCGGAGGGAGTGGGGTTCGAATTTTTCCGTTTACGTGTAACGACTTCGAATCTATCATTTTCGGAATTCGCGGCGGGTAAGACTACAGACGTGGTGGGGGCGGCTACAGATGCGGCGGGTACGACTGTATCGAGCTCCATATCAGCTCCGGATTCTGAGTTGGAACTCGGGATGGGGACGGTGGCGGGAGTCCTATCATCGTGTCTTTCCGGACACTGATACGAATCTAGCAAATCAAAGGAATTCGCGGTTGGGATACGAGACGCATATTCTAATTCAATTTGAAAATCTTCTAATGGATGCGCGCCATGGGTTGCAACTTTTTGTATAATTTTTTCCAGCCAGTTTAGGTGATCTAACATCGACTGATTTTGACTAGCCATTCCGTGGCATGGGGGGGAGGAGTACGGGGACGGATTAAATTAACCTCCCTGCCTAATGGGCAGGGGGGCACGCCAGAATGAAGCTACGGGACTATCAAATGTTTGTGTTCGCACTGAGAAGTGCCGTTTAATAAATTATTTAATTAGTAACGATGGGTCACTAAATAATGTAGCTCGAGTACAATAGCGACGGTGATGACTCACTCTGCAACAAGAACAAACAACGCACACATCTGGCACGCAGGTGCTATGTGGCAAAAGTCGGATACGCCTGCTATCTACGTCGATCTCGATGTTAAGTACACGTTGAACACGACGCGCACTAAAAATATACATAAAATGCTCTGAAAAGAACGACCAACGATTGAAATTCTCGATTAAAACGTCGAAACGAAGCTCTGGATATGTGACAAATTACACGAGACACACACGTCCAACACGATACGATGCGCTGGATGTTCGACACGTTGTATTATCCGCTATATAGGGTGCGCACTGAAAAGTGCGGTTTTTAAAATACTCTAAAACAGCACTCGCAAATTACAGTAACACTACGTATTACACTGGAATACACTGTATCACTATAGTCGCGAAAATCGAAATATTGCTCTGTGGCACGGACACAACCATTCCCGGCCACGTCAGAATCGGAACTCCCGCTTATAACATGCCCGTGGCTCTTTCATAACAATTGTCTGAATTCATTTTTTGACAGATACTATAAGATATTCTGATCTCAGTTATATAATAACTTGTTACAATTACCAAGTTTCTTCGGAAATATGGTTTGTGGTCATCAACGTCTGTAATCATCACTGTGACAATTCTCGAGCTTTGCTGAGGTGGTTGGCCTTTGTCCGTCACAAGTAATACTAAGGTGTAAGAATCCTTTTTTTCTCGATCTAATAATTTTCGTGTTGTTATTAAGCCTGAAAGAGGATCTGAAAATATAAAACATTTTTTTAATTAACATAAACATATTTGGAGTTTGAATTGAAGATATTATGCAAGTTTTTCAAATTCAATAAGATATATGACAAATTTCATATTTTTAATGAATTTGATTGAAATGAATATAAGTGTAGAAATAAATTACAATCGTCGATTGTAATAAGTTTTAAAATTAGTCAACCTTTTTTGTACAGTAATGGAGATATAGACACAAAATCTATGCACAGAGCCAGTAAGTATTACGAATTTCTCACCTATAGCAAAAACCTTCGCATCTGCATTGTTTTGCTGTATAGAATAGAAAAGTTGTCCGGATGGTTGGGTAGGATCGTCAGGGTCGCTGGCTACAACTTGAAATACCGGAGAGCCAAGAGTAGCATTCTAGTAGAAATACATAATATGCTAAATTATAAATCCATATTTATAATAAATAAATACATCGTCTGAGGTTAAGAAGCGTCAAATTGAATAATTATAAAATCAAATAGGATGTTTTAAATATGACATAACATGAAAAGAAATTGACGCAGAATAGCATGACAGCGGCGATTGATGATAGGTAGTTTGTCTCTAAGTGGTCAAAGTTGTTTTCGAATTATATTGAGCTTAATATCAGGCATAGTGCAGTCAATTTGCCGTGCTATAAAAAAATGAGGAGTTTTGTAAATCTTTTTACCTCGCTAATACTTAAAAGTTCACCCGCAGCAGGTCTAATGAACCGTGGCACGCCATCATTAGCACTGACATCTCCAATATAAATCGATAGTGAAGTATCACTACTGTGACCACCGCCATCAGTTGCTCCAACCAGTAAACGATAAGGATCTGTTCGTCCACGACCAGTTAAATCTTTGCGGGTTGTTATTTCACCAGTCTTTGGATCAATGGCAAAGAGACCTGAAATTGATTTATTTTGTATAAAAAAATACGAATATTCTTTTAATTTCCTCTTATTGTATTTGATACTCTTTGGTTAGATATTGACATATGAATTTGATTTACATTGTGAAAGAGTATATTTTATTCGAATATTGATATCAGAATAATTACCACTAGCTTCCCCTTCGTCCAAAAAGTCGTATTTAACTTCCCCTCCTAAACCTTCATCCGGATCAGTTGCAGTAAGTTTTGTCACTCTAATGCCCACTGGTACATTTTCGGGAACCACAGCTGAAGGTAAAAAGTTTTAATTAATTTTTTGAATAAAAATTCAGTTAATATTAATTTAATAATATTATTTACATTTAGTACTTTATTAATGGTATTAACAAATATTTTACGATAATAGGAATATATTGATGTCTTTTGTTTTATATTTTAACACGTAATTATTATGATGCACATAAATAGCTGGCAATCTATGTCATAAAACAATTTAAACAAAAAATAGATCACTCACCAATGTACACTTTTTTTTCAAACGTCGGTTCATTGTCATCTACATCTAGTACATCTACCAGTATAGTAGCAGTTGTCTTTAATCTGTCTGCGCCACCTTTTGGAATATCAGCAGCTTCTATTTCTAAACGTAGAACTGATTGCCGCTCTCTGTCTAATGTTTTATTTTCTGCCACCTATATAAGACCAAACAATAATTTAGAAAGTTTTTGAAATTTATAAAGTCAAGAGATTAATTTTAAATATATCAATATACGTTTTATTGAATCCAGTTTCACGAAACTAAGTTTTGGAATAATAGCCCTTGTAGACAAGAAATAATTGCAATTACAAATTGTGGCATTTTGGCAAAATGTTTTCACAATTGGGGGTTTCATGTTTAGTTGCTAAAGGAAAGCCAAACCTGTATTGCACCGGTTTCGTTGTCAATAGTAAATAGGTCAGAGTTTTCTCCTTTCAACGTGTACGTAATATCAGAATATCCTTTTATTCTATCATCTTCAGTTAATATAGCATCTGAATCAGTAGCTTTTATAGTTGCAATTTGTTCAGGATATTTAACTGATTCTAGAACACTCACTTTATATAACTGCAAACAAAATTACATAAAAATTATATTATTCCCTTCAATGGTTGTAGCAAGATACAGTAAAATAGAAAAAACACCTTTATTCAAAACTAGATATAAATTTTAGTTACTCACCTCTTTGTCAAAAGTAGGTGGATTATCATTTATATTCATTACTTCTATAATAATTTTCGCTTCACTGTGCTTGGTCCCATCAGTACTAGTTGCTTTGACGGTCAATGTCAGATTAGGATTTGTCATTTGTTCATAATCTAAATGGTTAGTTAAAACTACTTGGCCGCTTTGTGGATCTACTTGTAATAAGCCTGTTTCTGAGTTAATTACTTTAAAATTAGATATTAAATGACCAGATATAGGATCTTCAGCAGTCAACACTAATACAGTACTTCCTATGGGTTGTTCTTCTTTTATTTTGTGATGGATTATTGGCTTCGAACTACTCCAACCAGGGTTTGTGAACTGAGGATTTTTATCAGCATATGGTTGTACATAAATAGTAAACTCAATAACAGCAAACTGGTTTTCTTTGTTAACTTCTGCATTTATGTCAATTACTTTAACAGTTAATATAACAATGCTTGCTTGACTATAATCCAAAGAACCGTTTACAAATATTTCTCCTGTTTCTTCATCGATTCGAAATATGTTTTTATAATTATATGGCGAATTTGGTTTCAGTTGAACGCCAGCTTTCGATAACGCCTTTATAGGTTCTATTATACTATATTTTAATTTTGAATTTACATCTGTATCATACGCAACGACTTTAGTTACCAGTTTACCAATTTTAGTTTTCTCTGAAATATATGTTGTTGTTTCAGTCATATTAAATTTCGGTGATTTATCATTAACGTCTTGTATCGTTACAAATACAGTTGTTGTCGCGGTTTCAGGTATTGGCATGCCACTATCTACTGCAGCTACAATGATTTCATACCGATCGGGATTGACATCTCGATCTAAGTTTGCATCATTAGAGACTGTTATTAATCCAGTTCTGGAATTAAATTTAGATACATTGTAATGGCATATTTTAACATATTTTTAATTATATATAAAAAGTATATTTCTTACTTTTCATTTATAGCAAAGTTGTCTTTCGATCCGGAAACTATATGATAACTTAATAATTCATCCAATCCATCTGGGTCATTTGCTACTACCATCGTAACGTTTTGACCAGGTTGTGCATCTTCCCTTATTGTTGCTTTATAATTCATTGGATTCAAGTCAAAAATGAAATCTGTATTGGTCTCGGTACTGTGTTGAGATGCAGTATATTTGTAATGGTGATAATTTCCTTTAAAAGTCGGTCGTTGGTTTCCAGGAACACCAACTCTTATGAAGACACGTGTTTCGTTATGAAGAGGCGGTGTTCCTGTAAAATTGGTTAATTAGTAAACTAATTATTTGTAGAAATTATTAAAATATGTATGTTTGTGTGATGTTCATTTTATATAATGCATTGGAATTTTGCGTTCGAATTGTAAGAGATAATTAATTTGTAAGTGAAATAATGATAATATACTTATAAATACTACTGTAATATTTTCACTTAATAACTTACCGAAATCGGTAGCTCTAACAACAAGCTCATATTGTCCTCTAGGTGTATCCATACTATCTACTTTGTCTATTATGATAATTTCTCCTGTTTCCTCATCTATTCCAAATACATTACCTCTATGAGTGATGCTATTATCTGATTCAAGAGAATATTTCACTCGGCCGTTACCTTGAGTAGGACCATCAGCATCTGTTGCCTAGAGTAAAATTATTATTATAGTTTTTAATAATATTGATCCTGTTTGAAAATTTTTTATATAGTAATCATACTTACCCGTACTACAAGTTGAGGCTCAAAACTAGATACACTATCTCTTATAGTTCTAATATATTCAGGAGCTTCAAATAGTGGAGCATTATCGTTTACATCGAGAACATCTATAAAAATACTTGCTGTGGAACCTTTCCCTCCACCGTCCTTAGCAAACATTGTTAAGCTATAACTTTTCTGTTTCTCATAATCCAACATTTCTTTCACATACAACCCTCCTTTACTTGAGTCTGTTTTAAACAAATTCGATCCAAAACCAGTTAATGTGTATTCAATTTCCCCAAAAATACCATAGTCTTTATCAGTAGCTTGTATATCTCCAATTTTAGTATCGACTGTGGCGTTTTCATGAACGTTAAATTTATAATTTGACTGATCAAATACTGGAGCATTGTCATTCATATCTAATAGCTTAATCTTTATTCTAGATGATGATAAATCTGTGTCGTTGAGATATGATACTATATCAAAAGTAAAAATTCTTTGTTCTTCCTTATCGACGTCGTAGTCTAATTTAGAGGAATCTTTTACTTTAATACTTATAGGAGTTCTACCTTCACCATGCTCAGGGCTTATAGAAAAAACCCCTTCTGAATTGTGTACGTTTCGCAATTTTAAGTTGTATTTACTATTTTGACCTACATCATAGTCTTCCACGTAAATCGATAAACCCGGTATAGGGCTTCCATTTTCAATATTTTCAGGTATTGATATATCGTAAATTTGTTTATTGAATTGAGGAGCGTGATCATCAACATCAGTAACGATAATTGTTACAGGCGTCACAGTATAATCAGATGGTACTTCGTTGTTTATCAATTCTGTTGCCTAGAATATTAAAGTGAATATTAGAATAGAGAATATTAACTATAAACAGAAATATAAATTTTAGAAACTATGAAGTTCCTCTAAATGCAAGTATAATTTAATGTGCAGTTTTGTTTATTTTACCAATAACAATATAAGAGATGCTTTAATTCATTATTAATTTCATGGAACAAAATATAATATAGTTTTTTAAATAATAACATTGGTATAATTTTTAAAAGCCTATATATGACTTGTTATCATAATTATAATATACATTTCATCGCAAAGTTATTGTTTTGCAAAAAAAATCCTACTAAAGCAAGATTAATACACAGTACCTTTATGAAAAAGCTATAGACACCACCATTTTGCATTACTGCATCACTTTCCCTGTCTATTGGTATATCAGTTGCAACTAACGTAGCTCGACCTAATGGTCTATCAGGAAGTAATTTGAAGTATTGCTCATTGTCTCCTTCTATAGTCAATAAAACTGGTCGAGGGTTTGCTGTATCTCCATCTTTAGCAATAATTTCTAAAATACTTGTATCCTGAAATATATCTATTGTTAATTTGTGATATTTACCTCAACAATTTACTTGTAATATTTAGTGAAGACGCAACATTAGTTTATACAGTAGATGTTATTGTATCTCTGTTAATTATTAAATATTGTAACTTGTATTAATTTTTTTTCATTGTCGTAACGCATGTTTGAAGCGATGATGGCTAAATTAATAGCGAGTGCGGACATCGCGTTGATGATTTTAGGTTTCTCTATCCTAGCAAGTGAGCCGGAGCTTTCCGTGAAGGAAAACATTGTGATGAAATGGTATGGTATAATAGTATGGCTTTTTCTACGTGAACAACCTGAGTTAATTTGCGTTCAGCGGGGCGTGCAGCGTTCAAGAGCGACGCTCATGCGCCACTCAGGACACCTACGTTTTAATGCATATGTCTGAAATGAATGCCGCATGCCCCGACACGTACGACGCTCCACTCCACTCTGGACGTACACTAATGCCCAGTTCCTATATTCACAAAACGAATCATTTTGCTTACTAACGGTAATAATTTGAACGAGGCGTAACCAAAATTGTTCCTATACAAAACGTCTTGTACTGTAAGTTAAGTACGTATTGTTTGCTACCTACGGATGGGAGGGATACGAAGGACGGATAGTAAGGGGTAATGTACGGAGCTGAGGGTTAATAGTGTTTCAATAAACATTTTGACACAGCTACGGGATGTCAAAGTTACTAGACGTTTGTGTTTTGTTAACCACCCGAAATCTGTCGGTTGAGTACATACTTTCTTTGTGTATTTTGTTTTTGCAATTTGTTTTCGTTGATTAGGAACAAAGTGTATGTTGTGTTCCGCCAACTCTATTCAAGATCCTTTTAGGTTTAGCGTATTTACGCTGATTGCGCTGATGCCACATATTTCGTAGAGCGATTAGAATGCCCGCTAAAGAGTTAATTACGTAAATAAACAAATAAAGTAATCAAGAGCATTATTTATCTCCAAATACCATATAAGTAAACTATCTTAGACTTCATTGTAATTTAACATCAGACGAAGTTATGGTCAAACGCTAAAACCAATAAAGTATAAAAAATACATTGTTACAAATTTGACTTCTATGCCCATAAGTATTTTATAAATAATTCTGAACAAAAGTGCAGTAGAATAATTTATTGCATCAGTATGTAAAAATCATACCGGTAGAGTGTTCTCAGGTACTGTCGCCGAATATGGTGCATTGACAAAAGTTGGCGGTTGGTCTTGTATATCCCAAATAGTAACGGCCACACTAGCTGCAGCTTTCAGTGGCTTATCAGATGCATCACTTGCTTCCAAACTTATTATATAAGCTGACCTGCTTTCGAAATCCAATGGCTTCTTGAGAAATAATCGTACTTGATATTGATTGGGCGTTATCTGTAAAATTATTATTACATTATTAACAAAATGTTGGTATTCATTGTATTAATTATTTCTGTAAATTAGTAAATGATTTTAATAGTTTTTATTTAAGATTTTTAATAAACATTAACACAAGCTAATACAAGTATGCATGCTTTTCAAAGTTCTCATTTGTGTATAAATAATTCTATAGACAATATTCAACGTAATAACTGGAATTATTTGTCGTACTTTTTGTCTGTTAACAAAGTATGTATTTATTTTTAAATGCTTATTATTTAAACAAAATCATTGCTACATTTTATTAGTTACTAGTTGACCAGACTACGCATTGCTATGGCTCAATCATTACATGCTGAATTGAATAAAACACGTGCATCATGAAAATAAACTAAAGTTGAAAAATAAATTCAAAATTAAAACGTAGCGCAATCTACCTGTAAAAGCTGGCACAGTTCTCTTTTATTCTAATTTAAAGCGCTGTCTGTACAAGATTGATGAACCTTAATATTAACAACAATAATCAACATCTCAAGTTAGACTAAATTATACACAAATGCTAACTTTTAGAACGATCGGTTGAATAATTTTGGAGTTCAACGTGAACAAACATTTAAATTAATAATAACTACATTCTGGATTAAGTTACATAAATATTAATACATACCATATCGGTTTCAACTCTAAAAGTTGAACACGCCTCAGAGTCACTCCCCTTTTCTTTGGTAGAACATATCACACGAATTTTTGCATTTTCCCCTTCATCTTGATCTGATACGATAATCTTTGGACTAACCTAAAAATATAATATATAATTGAAATAAGAAATTATCAAATCCTCAACATAAGTGAATATATAAAACAGTAAGTATTTCATAATTTCGACATTAGTGTGAATTATTTATTTAATTTCCAAAGAATTCCCTTTGTCACATAAAATTATAAAAAAATATTAAATATTATTATTGAAGGGTAACATTTATTTTACATAACACACGTAATGTTTAAAAATGAGTAGTTTTAAATTACTCTATACATAATTTAAAATAATCTATCAGTTTATATTGTACAAGTATGCAGTGTAAAGGTAAGGAGATCCATCTCTGTGTATGCAAAAGTGTCCTTCAAAATGCTTTAAATTAGGGTGGCATGCATGCAAGAGTTCATAAGCATACAGTAGCAACATCGTTCAATATTGTTTGATTATTACAACAGGATTTATAAAAGGAAACACTGAAAAATCACTAAACGTATTATTTAAAATCACAACCTATTCTTTCACACTCAAAGATTTCTTACGGAAATTATTTTAGGTTATGTTTACAAGATTATTTCAGCCTATCCATAATCTATGCCTATGCTAGTGCCATCTTGGAGGGTACTTTAGAACTATTATTTAGTACTTACAACTGGGCACTTTTTTCAATATGTCACCCATATGATACAGTTCGCCTTACTACTACTACCCTTTTTATGTACAAATTTACTTTTGTATTATAATATGCTATCACTTGTATTCCTTTATAAATAACTTTAGTAATTTCATCAAGTACCTCGATTTCGGTTCCAACTGGCGTTGCTTCACTTATATTAACTATATACGGTCTATTATGGAACACAGGAGGATTGTCATTGATGTCCTTAACTGGTATCACCCTTCGAAGAGACACTGTATTTGGTTCTGTGTCCGCTATACCCTCGTCTATAAATACCAAATAACATATTATAATAATAGTCATTACAGTGGGAAAAATCAAAGAGAAATCTTGATAAAAAGTAACATACAATATTAAATGAATTCAGAATCAAGCTTTTGACAAACCCTTAGAAGATTGTTATTTTTAAACATAAATCACCAGTTTCTCGACTCTTGTACTAATTATTCCTAAATGTAGTATATCTTTGATAAAGCTGATATAGTATAGCAATGCCGGCACACAAAAAGTGTTTTGTAGGTACATTTGACCCCACTTACCTAACAACATATATTTCGACCCATTGAATATAAATCTAGAGTTAGTTTAACCCGTTTTTTGCAATTTCTTGACATTCACTTATACGATTTACAATGGCTTATGGCCCATAAAAACTTCAGATGCGGATTCAATGGGTCGTAATACAAGTCGGTGGTGTTAAATGTTCAAACCACTTTTTTTTTTTGGACGGTGTAATTATTTTTTATTTACCAGTAATACTGATGATAACTTCAAGAGAATCCTGCTCTTCTCTATCTAAACTTTTCGCCAAAGTTACAACTCCAGTTGACGGATCCACCGAAAAATACTGGCCGGATATAGAATAACGTAACTGGCCATTTTCTGGATCGACACCTGGAAGTAAAAAATCCAAAAATGGCTTATTCTACTTAGAGACTACATTGTATTAATCATGAAGTAACATATAATGGAGTAATCTAAAATCGATATTACGATTTAATGAAATCACTTATTTGAAAGTGTAATAACTGTTTTTTTTATATATGATAAGCAGTTGACCGTAACCTCGCATGCTGTTAAGTGATAACATGTCTTAAGAGACGCTAAACCTAAAGAAACAGACTCTCAAATGCAACTGCCGAGACAAAAATTCATAGTTCTTTTAAATACATTGTAAGTTATACCGTTTGACCACAACCTGAGCAAATATTAAATGACGGTATGATCCAAGATGGTAAACACGCTAAACTTTTTGGGCTGCGGAGTACTGCCTGTTATGTATAGTTGCCGGAACATATCCATATGTGCTTGGCAACAGATTTTCAATCAGGCGGGTTTAGGAAAACCCACTATGCTATGGTTTCATCACGATCTCTCCGTCACCATCAACGCTGGCTCAGATACTAAAACTAAACGATTATGCTTTCAGTCTTTCGCAATAATTATAATTCAATATTACCAAATATATTACTAAACAGTGTGTATAGCATTCTGTCAGAAGTTGAAAATTTGTATTATATCGACTTTATATTATGTTTGATAATCCTTTTTTCCTTTAATATTATTGTACCTTTTAACTGATACACCGGTGTGCCCATAGGCGTATCTTCAGAAACGCTGAACTGGGTCATATCGCCAGCCTGCGGCACAAAGTGAGGTGCCCTATTTACAACTTGTCCAGTACATAAATCAAGGATTGTCACTATGAGCAAGATTATCAAAGGATTTGGTTCGTTTAACACCGTCGCCACTTTTCGTCTGACGAATATTATTTCTGCCATCTGTAAAAGGAATTTATTTAAAATTGTGGATTGTCAGTTAATTCATGTAATTTAATTACAATGTTTTAAAAAGTTGAACATACATGGAGACACAAAAACTTTAGTGGGTCACGCGGGAGTCTGTAAAATATACCTATTCGCTCTACATAATTCAGTTATGGACTGGTATTAGAATAATTGGTGAATGCTATATTTTGCGTTAAATGTTACGAAATCAAACTAGAAAAGAGTATATCAATTGATGATGAATAATAAAAGGGAGACAGAAAATATGTTTAGTAATTTTTTTTTCGAAATGACTACGCTATTGACCTAGCAAGGGCTTAATAGTTTCACCGGACTACTAAGGCGAGCGCTTAAGGCACTCAGCCGATTTTATTTTGGTAACCAGCTCAAGGGTGCACGGCACACCTCGGCTTGGCTCTTGCCTGTAGCATGCAAAATCACGACCTATCTTAGCTAACCTAGCTAACTATTCATATATGTATGAGTTGTTGAAACATATATGTGTACCAAGTATACACGCCTCATCAACTCCTCCATATATTTATTATCGGAAAAAAAAAGTAAACCCTTCCATTTTCATGTGTAAGCGTGTAGGCGTGCACGTGTGTGGGGGTGATCGTGTAGTGTTGTAGCGGTGATGTATATTTGTGTGTCACCGTATCGCGCAAGCAACACACTCAAGGGCTCCCTACCGAGGGATCGAACCTAGGCTTGCGCCGCTGCCGTGGGAGGCCTAATCGGCGAAGGAGGCCTAATCGGGTTTAGTAAGGAAGCTATTATAGAATATGTTATTGTGCTAGCGACATGTAGGGAATAGGAATCTACAACTATCGCCAGGGTTTGAATTTAAATTCAAATAGAACCGATGCCTTTCGACAAAAAGATATTTCTTATCCAACTATTAATAATTTGATGAGACATTTTATTATACATCATTAGAGGTGATTATACTGAAAAGAAAATATTGTCAGTATAGAAAGAATTAATAAAGTAAACAATACGATAAAACCGCAATTCATAATAGTCGTCAGACTAGTTAGATATGACTATGCACAGCTTACTCTAGTTACCCAATACTGTG
>JACEII010000683.1:0-15302 GCA_014332785.1 Antheraea mylitta
CACAGTATTGGGTAACTAGAGTAAGCTGTGCATAGTCATATCTAACTAGTCTGACGACTATTATGAATTGCGGTTTTATCGTATTGTTTACTTTATTAATTCTTTCTATACTGACAATATTTTCTTTTCAGTATAATCACCTCTAATGATGTATAATAAAATGTCTCATCAAATTATTAATAGTTGGATAAGAAATATCTTTTTGTCGAAAGGCATCGGTTCTATTTGAATTTAAATTCAAACCCTGGCGATAGTTGTAGATTCCTATTCCCTACATGTCGCTAGCACAATAACATATTCTATAATAGCTTCCTTACTAAACCCGATTAGGCCTCCTTCGCCGATTAGGCCTCCCACGGCAGCGGCGCAAGCCTAGGTTCGATCCCTCGGTAGGGAGCCCTTGAGTGTGTTGCTTGCGCGATACGGTGACACACAAATATACATCACCGCTACAACACTACACGATCACCCCCACACACGTGCACGCCTACACGCTTACACATGAAAATGGAAGGGTTTACTTTTTTTTTCCGATAATAAATATATGGAGGAGTTGATGAGGCGTGTATACTTGGTACACATATATGTTTCAACAACTCATACATATATGAATAGTTAGCTAGGTTAGCTAAGATAGGTCGTGATTTTGCATGCTACAGGCAAGAGCCAAGCCGAGGTGTGCCGTGCACCCTTGAGCTGGTTACCAAAATAAAATCGGCTGAGTGCCTTAAGCGCTCGCCTTAGTAGTCCGGTGAAACTATTAAGCCCTTGCTAGGTCAATAGCGTAGTCATTTCGAAAAAAAAATTACTAAACATATTTTCTGTCTCCCTTTTATTATTCATCATCAATTGATATACTCTTTTCTAGTTTGATTTCGTAACATTTAACGCAAAATATAGCATTCACCAATTATTCTAATACCAGTCCATAACTGAATTATGTAGAGCGAATAGGTATATTTTACAGACTCCCGCGTGACCCACTAAAGTTTTTGTGTCTCCATGTATGTTCAACTTTTTAAAACATTGTAATTAAATTACATGAATTAACTGACAATCCACAATTTTAAATAAATTCCTTTTACAGATGGCAGAAATAATATTCGTCAGACGAAAAGTGGCGACGGTGTTAAACGAACCAAATCCTTTGATAATCTTGCTCATAGTGACAATCCTTGATTTATGTACTGGACAAGTTGTAAATAGGGCACCTCACTTTGTGCCGCAGGCTGGCGATATGACCCAGTTCAGCGTTTCTGAAGATACGCCTATGGGCACACCGGTGTATCAGTTAAAAGGTACAATAATATTAAAGGAAAAAAGGATTATCAAACATAATATAAAGTCGATATAATACAAATTTTCAACTTCTGACAGAATGCTATACACACTGTTTAGTAATATATTTGGTAATATTGAATTATAATTATTGCGAAAGACTGAAAGCATAATCGTTTAGTTTTAGTATCTGAGCCAGCGTTGATGGTGACGGAGAGATCGTGATGAAACCATAGCATAGTGGGTTTTCCTAAACCCGCCTGATTGAAAATCTGTTGCCAAGCACATATGGATATGTTCCGGCAACTATACATAACAGGCAGTACTCCGCAGCCCAAAAAGTTTAGCGTGTTTACCATCTTGGATCATACCGTCATTTAATATTTGCTCAGGTTGTGGTCAAACGGTATAACTTACAATGTATTTAAAAGAACTATGAATTTTTGTCTCGGCAGTTGCATTTGAGAGTCTGTTTCTTTAGGTTTAGCGTCTCTTAAGACATGTTATCACTTAACAGCATGCGAGGTTACGGTCAACTGCTTATCATATATAAAAAAAACAGTTATTACACTTTCAAATAAGTGATTTCATTAAATCGTAATATCGATTTTAGATTACTCCATTATATGTTACTTCATGATTAATACAATGTAGTCTCTAAGTAGAATAAGCCATTTTTGGATTTTTTACTTCCAGGTGTCGATCCAGAAAATGGCCAGTTACGTTATTCTATATCCGGCCAGTATTTTTCGGTGGATCCGTCAACTGGAGTTGTAACTTTGGCGAAAAGTTTAGATAGAGAAGAGCAGGATTCTCTTGAAGTTATCATCAGTATTACTGGTAAATAAAAAATAATTACACCGTCCAAAAAAAAAAAGTGGTTTGAACATTTAACACCACCGACTTGTATTACGACCCATTGAATCCGCATCTGAAGTTTTTATGGGCCATAAGCCATTGTAAATCGTATAAGTGAATGTCAAGAAATTGCAAAAAACGGGTTAAACTAACTCTAGATTTATATTCAATGGGTCGAAATATATGTTGTTAGGTAAGTGGGGTCAAATGTACCTACAAAACACTTTTTGTGTGCCGGCATTGCTATACTATATCAGCTTTATCAAAGATATACTACATTTAGGAATAATTAGTACAAGAGTCGAGAAACTGGTGATTTATGTTTAAAAATAACAATCTTCTAAGGGTTTGTCAAAAGCTTGATTCTGAATTCATTTAATATTGTATGTTACTTTTTATCAAGATTTCTCTTTGATTTTTCCCACTGTAATGACTATTATTATAATATGTTATTTGGTATTTATAGACGAGGGTATAGCGGACACAGAACCAAATACAGTGTCTCTTCGAAGGGTGATACCAGTTAAGGACATCAATGACAATCCTCCTGTGTTCCATAATAGACCGTATATAGTTAATATAAGTGAAGCAACGCCAGTTGGAACCGAAATCGAGGTACTTGATGAAATTACTAAAGTTATTTATAAAGGAATACAAGTGATAGCATATTATAATACAAAAGTAAATTTGTACATAAAAAGGGTAGTAGTAGTAAGGCGAACTGTATCATATGGGTGACATATTGAAAAAAGTGCCCAGTTGTAAGTACTAAATAATAGTTCTAAAGTACCCTCCAAGATGGCACTAGCATAGGCATAGATTATGGATAGGCTGAAATAATCTTGTAAACATAACCTAAAATAATTTCCGTAAGAAATCTTTGAGTGTGAAAGAATAGGTTGTGATTTTAAATAATACGTTTAGTGATTTTTCAGTGTTTCCTTTTATAAATCCTGTTGTAATAATCAAACAATATTGAACGATGTTGCTACTGTATGCTTATGAACTCTTGCATGCATGCCACCCTAATTTAAAGCATTTTGAAGGACACTTTTGCATACACAGAGATGGATCTCCTTACCTTTACACTGCATACTTGTACAATATAAACTGATAGATTATTTTAAATTATGTATAGAGTAATTTAAAACTACTCATTTTTAAACATTACGTGTGTTATGTAAAATAAATGTTACCCTTCAATAATAATATTTAATATTTTTTTATAATTTTATGTGACAAAGGGAATTCTTTGGAAATTAAATAAATAATTCACACTAATGTCGAAATTATGAAATACTTACTGTTTTATATATTCACTTATGTTGAGGATTTGATAATTTCTTATTTCAATTATATATTATATTTTTAGGTTAGTCCAAAGATTATCGTATCAGATCAAGATGAAGGGGAAAATGCAAAAATTCGTGTGATATGTTCTACCAAAGAAAAGGGGAGTGACTCTGAGGCGTGTTCAACTTTTAGAGTTGAAACCGATATGGTATGTATTAATATTTATGTAACTTAATCCAGAATGTAGTTATTATTAATTTAAATGTTTGTTCACGTTGAACTCCAAAATTATTCAACCGATCGTTCTAAAAGTTAGCATTTGTGTATAATTTAGTCTAACTTGAGATGTTGATTATTGTTGTTAATATTAAGGTTCATCAATCTTGTACAGACAGCGCTTTAAATTAGAATAAAAGAGAACTGTGCCAGCTTTTACAGGTAGATTGCGCTACGTTTTAATTTTGAATTTATTTTTCAACTTTAGTTTATTTTCATGATGCACGTGTTTTATTCAATTCAGCATGTAATGATTGAGCCATAGCAATGCGTAGTCTGGTCAACTAGTAACTAATAAAATGTAGCAATGATTTTGTTTAAATAATAAGCATTTAAAAATAAATACATACTTTGTTAACAGACAAAAAGTACGACAAATAATTCCAGTTATTACGTTGAATATTGTCTATAGAATTATTTATACACAAATGAGAACTTTGAAAAGCATGCATACTTGTATTAGCTTGTGTTAATGTTTATTAAAAATCTTAAATAAAAACTATTAAAATCATTTACTAATTTACAGAAATAATTAATACAATGAATACCAACATTTTGTTAATAATGTAATAATAATTTTACAGATAACGCCCAATCAATATCAAGTACGATTATTTCTCAAGAAGCCATTGGATTTCGAAAGCAGGTCAGCTTATATAATAAGTTTGGAAGCAAGTGATGCATCTGATAAGCCACTGAAAGCTGCAGCTAGTGTGGCCGTTACTATTTGGGATATACAAGACCAACCGCCAACTTTTGTCAATGCACCATATTCGGCGACAGTACCTGAGAACACTCTACCGGTATGATTTTTACATACTGATGCAATAAATTATTCTACTGCACTTTTGTTCAGAATTATTTATAAAATACTTATGGGCATAGAAGTCAAATTTGTAACAATGTATTTTTTATACTTTATTGGTTTTAGCGTTTGACCATAACTTCGTCTGATGTTAAATTACAATGAAGTCTAAGATAGTTTACTTATATGGTATTTGGAGATAAATAATGCTCTTGATTACTTTATTTGTTTATTTACGTAATTAACTCTTTAGCGGGCATTCTAATCGCTCTACGAAATATGTGGCATCAGCGCAATCAGCGTAAATACGCTAAACCTAAAAGGATCTTGAATAGAGTTGGCGGAACACAACATACACTTTGTTCCTAATCAACGAAAACAAATTGCAAAAACAAAATACACAAAGAAAGTATGTACTCAACCGACAGATTTCGGGTGGTTAACAAAACACAAACGTCTAGTAACTTTGACATCCCGTAGCTGTGTCAAAATGTTTATTGAAACACTATTAACCCTCAGCTCCGTACATTACCCCTTACTATCCGTCCTTCGTATCCCTCCCATCCGTAGGTAGCAAACAATACGTACTTAACTTACAGTACAAGACGTTTTGTATAGGAACAATTTTGGTTACGCCTCGTTCAAATTATTACCGTTAGTAAGCAAAATGATTCGTTTTGTGAATATAGGAACTGGGCATTAGTGTACGTCCAGAGTGGAGTGGAGCGTCGTACGTGTCGGGGCATGCGGCATTCATTTCAGACATATGCATTAAAACGTAGGTGTCCTGAGTGGCGCATGAGCGTCGCTCTTGAACGCTGCACGCCCCGCTGAACGCAAATTAACTCAGGTTGTTCACGTAGAAAAAGCCATACTATTATACCATACCATTTCATCACAATGTTTTCCTTCACGGAAAGCTCCGGCTCACTTGCTAGGATAGAGAAACCTAAAATCATCAACGCGATGTCCGCACTCGCTATTAATTTAGCCATCATCGCTTCAAACATGCGTTACGACAATGAAAAAAAATTAATACAAGTTACAATATTTAATAATTAACAGAGATACAATAACATCTACTGTATAAACTAATGTTGCGTCTTCACTAAATATTACAAGTAAATTGTTGAGGTAAATATCACAAATTAACAATAGATATATTTCAGGATACAAGTATTTTAGAAATTATTGCTAAAGATGGAGATACAGCAAACCCTCGACCAGTTTTATTGACTATAGAAGGAGACAATGAGCAATACTTCAAATTACTTCCTGATAGACCATTAGGTCGAGCTACGTTAGTTGCAACTGATATACCAATAGACAGGGAAAGTGATGCAGTAATGCAAAATGGTGGTGTCTATAGCTTTTTCATAAAGGTACTGTGTATTAATCTTGCTTTAGTAGGATTTTTTTTGCAAAACAATAACTTTGCGATGAAATGTATATTATAATTATGATAACAAGTCATATATAGGCTTTTAAAAATTATACCAATGTTATTATTTAAAAAACTATATTATATTTTGTTCCATGAAATTAATAATGAATTAAAGCATCTCTTATATTGTTATTGGTAAAATAAACAAAACTGCACATTAAATTATACTTGCATTTAGAGGAACTTCATAGTTTCTAAAATTTATATTTCTGTTTATAGTTAATATTCTCTATTCTAATATTCACTTTAATATTCTAGGCAACAGAATTGATAAACAACGAAGTACCATCTGATTATACTGTGACGCCTGTAACAATTATCGTTACTGATGTTGATGATCACGCTCCTCAATTCAATAAACAAATTTACGATATATCAATACCTGAAAATATTGAAAATGGAAGCCCTATACCGGGTTTATCGATTTACGTGGAAGACTATGATGTAGGTCAAAATAGTAAATACAACTTAAAATTGCGAAACGTACACAATTCAGAAGGGGTTTTTTCTATAAGCCCTGAGCATGGTGAAGGTAGAACTCCTATAAGTATTAAAGTAAAAGATTCCTCTAAATTAGACTACGACGTCGATAAGGAAGAACAAAGAATTTTTACTTTTGATATAGTATCATATCTCAACGACACAGATTTATCATCATCTAGAATAAAGATTAAGCTATTAGATATGAATGACAATGCTCCAGTATTTGATCAGTCAAATTATAAATTTAACGTTCATGAAAACGCCACAGTCGATACTAAAATTGGAGATATACAAGCTACTGATAAAGACTATGGTATTTTTGGGGAAATTGAATACACATTAACTGGTTTTGGATCGAATTTGTTTAAAACAGACTCAAGTAAAGGAGGGTTGTATGTGAAAGAAATGTTGGATTATGAGAAACAGAAAAGTTATAGCTTAACAATGTTTGCTAAGGACGGTGGAGGGAAAGGTTCCACAGCAAGTATTTTTATAGATGTTCTCGATGTAAACGATAATGCTCCACTATTTGAAGCTCCTGAATATATTAGAACTATAAGAGATAGTGTATCTAGTTTTGAGCCTCAACTTGTAGTACGGGTAAGTATGATTACTATATAAAAAATTTTCAAACAGGATCAATATTATTAAAAACTATAATAATAATTTTACTCTAGGCAACAGATGCTGATGGTCCTACTCAAGGTAACGGCCGAGTGAAATATTCTCTTGAATCAGATAATAGCATCACTCATAGAGGTAATGTATTTGGAATAGATGAGGAAACAGGAGAAATTATCATAATAGACAAAGTAGATAGTATGGATACACCTAGAGGACAATATGAGCTTGTTGTTAGAGCTACCGATTTCGGTAAGTTATTAAGTGAAAATATTACAGTAGTATTTATAAGTATATTATCATTATTTCACTTACAAATTAATTATCTCTTACAATTCGAACGCAAAATTCCAATGCATTATATAAAATGAACATCACACAAACATACATATTTTAATAATTTCTACAAATAATTAGTTTACTAATTAACCAATTTTACAGGAACACCGCCTCTTCATAACGAAACACGTGTCTTCATAAGAGTTGGTGTTCCTGGAAACCAACGACCGACTTTTAAAGGAAATTATCACCATTACAAATATACTGCATCTCAACACAGTACCGAGACCAATACAGATTTCATTTTTGACTTGAATCCAATGAATTATAAAGCAACAATAAGGGAAGATGCACAACCTGGTCAAAACGTTACGATGGTAGTAGCAAATGACCCAGATGGATTGGATGAATTATTAAGTTATCATATAGTTTCCGGATCGAAAGACAACTTTGCTATAAATGAAAAGTAAGAAATATACTTTTTATATATAATTAAAAATATGTTAAAATATGCCATTACAATGTATCTAAATTTAATTCCAGAACTGGATTAATAACAGTCTCTAATGATGCAAACTTAGATCGAGATGTCAATCCCGATCGGTATGAAATCATTGTAGCTGCAGTAGATAGTGGCATGCCAATACCTGAAACCGCGACAACAACTGTATTTGTAACGATACAAGACGTTAATGATAAATCACCGAAATTTAATATGACTGAAACAACAACATATATTTCAGAGAAAACTAAAATTGGTAAACTGGTAACTAAAGTCGTTGCGTATGATACAGATGTAAATTCAAAATTAAAATATAGTATAATAGAACCTATAAAGGCGTTATCGAAAGCTGGCGTTCAACTGAAACCAAATTCGCCATATAATTATAAAAACATATTTCGAATCGATGAAGAAACAGGAGAAATATTTGTAAACGGTTCTTTGGATTATAGTCAAGCAAGCATTGTTATATTAACTGTTAAAGTAATTGACATAAATGCAGAAGTTAACAAAGAAAACCAGTTTGCTGTTATTGAGTTTACTATTTATGTACAACCATATGCTGATAAAAATCCTCAGTTCACAAACCCTGGTTGGAGTAGTTCGAAGCCAATAATCCATCACAAAATAAAAGAAGAACAACCCATAGGAAGTACTGTATTAGTGTTGACTGCTGAAGATCCTATATCTGGTCATTTAATATCTAATTTTAAAGTAATTAACTCAGAAACAGGCTTATTACAAGTAGATCCACAAAGCGGCCAAGTAGTTTTAACTAACCATTTAGATTATGAACAAATGACAAATCCTAATCTGACATTGACCGTCAAAGCAACTAGTACTGATGGGACCAAGCACAGTGAAGCGAAAATTATTATAGAAGTAATGAATATAAATGATAATCCACCTACTTTTGACAAAGAGGTGAGTAACTAAAATTTATATCTAGTTTTGAATAAAGGTGTTTTTTCTATTTTACTGTATCTTGCTACAACCATTGAAGGGAATAATATAATTTTTATGTAATTTTGTTTGCAGTTATATAAAGTGAGTGTTCTAGAATCAGTTAAATATCCTGAACAAATTGCAACTATAAAAGCTACTGATTCAGATGCTATATTAACTGAAGATGATAGAATAAAAGGATATTCTGATATTACGTACACGTTGAAAGGAGAAAACTCTGACCTATTTACTATTGACAACGAAACCGGTGCAATACAGGTTTGGCTTTCCTTTAGCAACTAAACATGAAACCCCCAATTGTGAAAACATTTTGCCAAAATGCCACAATTTGTAATTGCAATTATTTCTTGTCTACAAGGGCTATTATTCCAAAACTTAGTTTCGTGAAACTGGATTCAATAAAACGTATATTGATATATTTAAAATTAATCTCTTGACTTTATAAATTTCAAAAACTTTCTAAATTATTGTTTGGTCTTATATAGGTGGCAGAAAATAAAACATTAGACAGAGAGCGGCAATCAGTTCTACGTTTAGAAATAGAAGCTGCTGATATTCCAAAAGGTGGCGCAGACAGATTAAAGACAACTGCTACTATACTGGTAGATGTACTAGATGTAGATGACAATGAACCGACGTTTGAAAAAAAAGTGTACATTGGTGAGTGATCTATTTTTTGTTTAAATTGTTTTATGACATAGATTGCCAGCTATTTATGTGCATCATAATAATTACGTGTTAAAATATAAAACAAAAGACATCAATATATTCCTATTATCGTAAAATATTTGTTAATACCATTAATAAAGTACTAAATGTAAATAATATTATTAAATTAATATTAACTGAATTTTTATTCAAAAAATTAATTAAAACTTTTTACCTTCAGCTGTGGTTCCCGAAAATGTACCAGTGGGCATTAGAGTGACAAAACTTACTGCAACTGATCCGGATGAAGGTTTAGGAGGGGAAGTTAAATACGACTTTTTGGACGAAGGGGAAGCTAGTGGTAATTATTCTGATATCAATATTCGAATAAAATATACTCTTTCACAATGTAAATCAAATTCATATGTCAATATCTAACCAAAGAGTATCAAATACAATAAGAGGAAATTAAAAGAATATTCGTATTTTTTTATACAAAATAAATCAATTTCAGGTCTCTTTGCCATTGATCCAAAGACTGGTGAAATAACAACCCGCAAAGATTTAACTGGTCGTGGACGAACAGATCCTTATCGTTTACTGGTTGGAGCAACTGATGGCGGTGGTCACAGTAGTGATACTTCACTATCGATTTATATTGGAGATGTCAGTGCTAATGATGGCGTGCCACGGTTCATTAGACCTGCTGCGGGTGAACTTTTAAGTATTAGCGAGGTAAAAAGATTTACAAAACTCCTCATTTTTTTATAGCACGGCAAATTGACTGCACTATGCCTGATATTAAGCTCAATATAATTCGAAAACAACTTTGACCACTTAGAGACAAACTACCTATCATCAATCGCCGCTGTCATGCTATTCTGCGTCAATTTCTTTTCATGTTATGTCATATTTAAAACATCCTATTTGATTTTATAATTATTCAATTTGACGCTTCTTAACCTCAGACGATGTATTTATTTATTATAAATATGGATTTATAATTTAGCATATTATGTATTTCTACTAGAATGCTACTCTTGGCTCTCCGGTATTTCAAGTTGTAGCCAGCGACCCTGACGATCCTACCCAACCATCCGGACAACTTTTCTATTCTATACAGCAAAACAATGCAGATGCGAAGGTTTTTGCTATAGGTGAGAAATTCGTAATACTTACTGGCTCTGTGCATAGATTTTGTGTCTATATCTCCATTACTGTACAAAAAAGGTTGACTAATTTTAAAACTTATTACAATCGACGATTGTAATTTATTTCTACACTTATATTCATTTCAATCAAATTCATTAAAAATATGAAATTTGTCATATATCTTATTGAATTTGAAAAACTTGCATAATATCTTCAATTCAAACTCCAAATATGTTTATGTTAATTAAAAAAATGTTTTATATTTTCAGATCCTCTTTCAGGCTTAATAACAACACGAAAATTATTAGATCGAGAAAAAAAGGATTCTTACACCTTAGTATTACTTGTGACGGACAAAGGCCAACCACCTCAGCAAAGCTCGAGAATTGTCACAGTGATGATTACAGACGTTGATGACCACAAACCATATTTCCGAAGAAACTTGGTAATTGTAACAAGTTATTATATAACTGAGATCAGAATATCTTATAGTATCTGTCAAAAAATGAATTCAGACAATTGTTATGAAAGAGCCACGGGCATGTTATAAGCGGGAGTTCCGATTCTGACGTGGCCGGGAATGGTTGTGTCCGTGCCACAGAGCAATATTTCGATTTTCGCGACTATAGTGATACAGTGTATTCCAGTGTAATACGTAGTGTTACTGTAATTTGCGAGTGCTGTTTTAGAGTATTTTAAAAACCGCACTTTTCAGTGCGCACCCTATATAGCGGATAATACAACGTGTCGAACATCCAGCGCATCGTATCGTGTTGGACGTGTGTGTCTCGTGTAATTTGTCACATATCCAGAGCTTCGTTTCGACGTTTTAATCGAGAATTTCAATCGTTGGTCGTTCTTTTCAGAGCATTTTATGTATATTTTTAGTGCGCGTCGTGTTCAACGTGTACTTAACATCGAGATCGACGTAGATAGCAGGCGTATCCGACTTTTGCCACATAGCACCTGCGTGCCAGATGTGTGCGTTGTTTGTTCTTGTTGCAGAGTGAGTCATCACCGTCGCTATTGTACTCGAGCTACATTATTTAGTGACCCATCGTTACTAATTAAATAATTTATTAAACGGCACTTCTCAGTGCGAACACAAACATTTGATAGTCCCGTAGCTTCATTCTGGCGTGCCCCCCTGCCCATTAGGCAGGGAGGTTAATTTAATCCGTCCCCGTACTCCTCCCCCCCATGCCACGGAATGGCTAGTCAAAATCAGTCGATGTTAGATCACCTAAACTGGCTGGAAAAAATTATACAAAAAGTTGCAACCCATGGCGCGCATCCATTAGAAGATTTTCAAATTGAATTAGAATATGCGTCTCGTATCCCAACCGCGAATTCCTTTGATTTGCTAGATTCGTATCAGTGTCCGGAAAGACACGATGATAGGACTCCCGCCACCGTCCCCATCCCGAGTTCCAACTCAGAATCCGGAGCTGATATGGAGCTCGATACAGTCGTACCCGCCGCATCTGTAGCCGCCCCCACCACGTCTGTAGTCTTACCCGCCGCGAATTCCGAAAATGATAGATTCGAAGTCGTTACACGTAAACGGAAAAATTCGAACCCCACTCCCTCCGCGTCCCAAGTCTCCGATTCTGAGTTGGGTTCCATACACCCGGTTCAGAAAAATATCAAGAGAGATAGCACCCGAATGCCTGTGCCTGCGTCAGCTAATCACAAGCCCCACCCCATCGATCTTAGTCAAGCCGACGCTACGACTTCCGTAGCCACGGCGAAGAAGCACCGCCCACCGCCCCCTGTTACAATCCAAGACAAGGCTTCATGGTTAAAGATTTCCACTAAAATGAACGATTTAAAAATTCAATACACCTCCGCCTTGAATACCTCCACGGGTATTCAAGTGAAAGTTCCTACATCCACTGATTTTCGCAAACTAACCACCTTTCTCAGGGAGGGCCATTACGCGTATTTTACGTTTACTCTCGAGGAAGAGCGCCTCCTTCGCGTAGTTCTCAGACGTATCCCGGTAGAACTATTGACCGACGACGTCTCTGCCTCCTTGAAGGAGCGCAACTTCCCAGTCCGTGAGGTGCACAGGATGTATCACCCGCATACCCGAGCATCCTATAACATGGTTCTGGTTATCCTAGATCGCTCCCAGGAAGGAAAGGCTATCTTTAGCCTGACCTCTGTATGTGGCCTCACCGGTATCACCTTTGAGCCTCCCCGGAAAACTCACACCCCGTCGGAATATCATAACTGTCAGAGTTATGCTCACTCGGCGCGGAGAACTGCTATCTCCGCCCTAGGTTCGTCAAGTGCCTAGGAGACCACTCCACGTAGGAGTGCGAGCGCACGCCCGGCATTCCTGAACCTCCTAGCTGCGTGTAAAATAACGGCAGTAAACGATCAGTACCAGCCTGTCTCTCCAAACAGAGCGTGCTCATGACCACGCCCGCGTAACCACAGATCACACTGCCGTGGTTTGGGTGTAAATTTCGCTCCCGCATACCAGATTAGGCACCCATCGGCAGCGGCTCAAGTCTAGGTTCGATCCCTCGGCAGAGAGCTCTTGAGTGCGTTACTTGCACGATACAGTGACACAAAAATTTACATCACGGCTACAACACTACACGATCACCCCCACACACGTGCACGCCTACACGCTTACACATGGAAGTGGAAGGGTTTTATTTTTTTTTCCCTTATCGAACTGAAAAAACTCTAATTTTCCGATAAAAAATATTAGGAGGGCTTGTTGAGGCATGTATGCTTGGTACACATATGCGTCTCAACAACTCAAACATATATGAATAGTTAGCAAGGTTAGCTAAGATAGGTAGCGAGTTTGCATGTAACAGGCAATAGCCAAGCCAAGGTGTGCCGTGCACCCTTGAGCTAGTTGCCCAAATAAAATCGGCTGAGTGCTTTAAACGCTCGCCTTAGTAGTTCGGTGAAGCTGTTATGACCTTGCTAGCCAATAGCGTAGTCAGTACGAAAAAAAAAATGTTATAAGCGAAAGCATTTGAGGTGATTACCACGACATCCACACAAGCCGAAGTATGTAACCTAGACAAATCAAAATCAAAATATCCTTTATTCAGTTTAGGCCCTGAGAAGGCGCTTATGAAAGTCAAAGCTACCACAGGTTCGAGAATAATCCAGTCATCGAGAAGAATCTGCAAGAAGCTCGATCTGGTTAATTTGTTTATGTTACATATTTTCACAAAGCATAATTAGTTACAAAATGTTTAGTGGATGCACGGGGTTATATTGGCACTTTCAAAGTCAGGCAAGTGGTCGTCTATGTCAAGAATTTTAATTAAAGTGGACTGCATATATTGAGGTATTAGAAATATATGCCGAAAGTATTTTTTTATAAGCGGGCTAAAGGTTCGCATACCTGCTATGTTTCCTCCGCTGTTGTTACCAATGTGGAGAGTAGCAGCTTTCCAAAAATGCACACATAAAAACAAAACAGAATTTTGGTGCCCATCGACTAAGGAGTCTAAGTATGAAAGGGTCATAAAATAATTTAGACGACCCCCAAGAGCATTTTTTTATGGATGTGACAATATTATGCTCGTTTGTTATAGGATGATCCTCCTATACTAATAAATATAAAGGAAGAAGTTCCAATTGGCTCTGTTATTGGAACATTAGAAGCTATAGATGAAGATACAGGAGAAAACTCAGCAATAGATTACGTTATTACAGGTATTGTATGGGATTATTCTTACAAGAACCATAGAAATCTTTGTATATATATTTGTATTCATTGCATAGATACAATATTAGAACTTTATTCTCAAACAATGCTTTTAATTTCAGATGGAAACGACTTAGGTCTTATAAAATTGGAACGTACGAATAACAGTAAAGCCCACATAATAGCTGCGGCGAGGCTAGATAGAGAAGAAGTTGCGAAGCAATTGATTACAGTAAAGTGTCATAAATACGGTGTAAACCCCGTGGTAAATAAAGAATACAATCGTTTGGTGAGTACATTAATAAAATATATTCCATGATAAATTAAAATACTTTACTTTAAGTACATATGTATATACCAAAGAATAACTAAAAAGCTTTTGAATTCTGCAATAGGCGTATAATGACAAATATTTTAATTTAATGTAATGATGGAAATTAAATGATAATTTTCAGGATCCCTCAGAAATTCAAGTTTTAATTAAAATTCTTGATATAGACGACCACTTGCCTGAGTTTGAAAGTACCAACATAACCGTTGGTGTAAGACTGAATGTCCCTATAGACACGATTATAGCAACTGTAAAAGCAATAGACAAGGATCCAGACGCTCTACCCATAGATTACAAATTAGTTAACATATCTTTCGAATCACCAATTAAAGGGAAATCCCTAAACAACGTCACTGATGTTCTAACATTGAATAATGTTACTGGAGATATAAAGATAATGAAAAATTTAATACATTATGCAGATGGCATATTTAGGTATGTACTAAATTATTTTTGTCATTTTTTAGAAAAGAGATTCCTTGATCTCCTCAATAGAGAGGGAGAGAAAAAGAGAAAATTATTATAATATTTGAAAAACAATTCTAATTAAATGTAATGAAATAAAATCTGTTGTTTGAAAACTGTGTAAAAAATATTGTATAAATAATTGATAATAATAAATTACATATTAGTATTTTTTACAGACTGGTGCTAAGAGCAAATAACTCTGTTGAGCCTGAA